>CAJHQP010001562.1:0-110859 GCA_905132765.1 Moricandia arvensis
ACCCTCGTCGTTGAGCTTTTGTTAGCTAAAGTAAGAGGGTGTTGTCGTCACTCATTGTGTGTTTATGAGTTGAGTTGCGTATTGTGTGTTGTGTGTTGCAATTGTTTAATTGCTTAGTAATTGTATGTTGTGTGTTGCTGGTGCGACTGTGTGTTTATCGTTCTGTCAAGAACTGTATAGGATTGTGATATCCTAGTTGCGAATAATATTCTGGTGTATAAATGTTATCACTAGGTTGTGGGAGGTTGGTTTGCATTAGGGAATTGATTTATTTGGTTAAGTGAGAACCTTAGAAATCCGTAGCGCTTGTGTTGAACCTAGAGTTAGGTAACCAACCTATATTTATAGCCATGCATGTGTTGTGAGTTGTTGTGCTGTCGGAATAACCCCAACCTTGACAACGTGTGCCAAGAAAACTTGCAAGTTCGTGGTATGGATGAAGATTCAGAGACGGCACTGGTGAATGTCAGTGGTGTGGTTGAAGACTCATAGTAGGTAGTGGTGTGTCTGTCAGTGGTGTATTGCAAAGGTTCAGAGCGGTAGTGGTGTGACTGCCAGTTGTATGATTCACAGACGTCATGGAATGTGACCGTGAATGATTTTGTGTGCGGAGTCAGAGTCGTCTCTAGTCATCAGTGTGAATATGGATCAGAGGCATCAGTGGATACTTATGTTGGAAACCATAAAAGTATGAAGACCATGAAGAGCTTGTGATGATTGAAATGGTGGCATGCTTAGAAAAGCATGGAGTTCCCTGTGAAGAGAAAGGAAAGTTTGTGAGATTATGGAATCATGTCAAGAAGAGGAACGAGCCTGAGGAATCTTAGTGAGGAGTTTAAGCAAGTGTGAAGCTTGGAGAGTGTGGCTGGAAATGAGAGTATGAAGTGGTGAAGATAGAAGATGGAACTCAAGAAAAGAATTGGTGTTGTGTTTGTATCAAGACGAAGTTGTTTCCAGGGAGGGGAGACACAAAGTGAAGATCATGAGGAGAAGCATGGAGATTAATCGCGGGAAGATTCGAGTTGTAAGATGGGTAAATGGTGGAAAATGGTAGTGTGGAAGGGTGGTAACCAGGAATGGTGTATATCGACGACGTCGGATGGTGTAGCAAAGAGGAGTCAGTTTGGAGAAAATATAGTAGTGAAGCTGTGAGAAGGAGAAGTTTTGAAGAAAGATTGTGAAGATTACAAGGAGGAAGCAATAACCAAGGGAGAAAGATCGAAGAAGTTGAAGACATTTGCAAATTGAGAATCAGAGCAAAGAAGAACGAGAAAATGAAAGATTGTAGAAGAAGCAAGAAGAGTTGGTGTTCAAACAGCCTGAGGTGGTTAGTGTAAGATAGAGTAGAGTGGAAGCTAGCAGTACAATGAGAAGTCAGAGTAGCACAGTAAGCGAGGTACGACGAGAATTCAGGGACGAATTAATTTTAAGGAGGGGAGAATGTAATACCCCTGATCTAGGGTATCAATTCAACACAAAGTCAATGACTTGTGATCGACCAACACTTGGAGTTGTATGCTATTAGGAGATGTAAATGGAGGTTCGGTCGATGAATATTGAAGAATGGTCGAGAAAAAACAAGAAATAGTCGAGGAGATAGAACCTGAGCTACGATATGGTCAAGGTCGAGCATGGAGAACTTTCGCAGTCATCAATTCAAGTAAGACTCAATCTCAGTCATCATTATGGGTTAATAGAAGACTTTTGTTCCAATCAGAATCAAGTGGTACGAACCAGAATTGGAGATGGTCGGTAAAGGTTTCAGAGATGGTCTACGCAGAGGATTGTGTAACAGTCAAAAGTTGAAGAAGACTATTATGATTCCAGGAGTTTGGGATCAATCTAGGAACCTTATTTAAAGTATTTTAAGACATTACAAGGAGTTTGGTCAAGGCAAAACCAGTATGGTTCGGAGGAAGACGGCTTTGGCCGATATGGTCAAAACGGACAAATCGGGTGAAACGAAAGCTAAATGGAGATGTGCAAGCATGAGATTGGGATTCGATGGAGTGATTTAGACATATTCTGAACTAAATATGTAGGTCAACTTGGGAGGAAAAGTCAACAAGAGTCAAAGAAAAGTCAACGGTCCAGTTTGCCCCACATGGCACCTTCCGATCCAACGATTGAGATCTAGCCATGTGGAGGAGCCAATTTCTTTCAATTCAGGGCATGATGTGGATTAAGGTTTTTATAGTGAAGAAATGAAGTCCAAAAGATGCAAGGATAGCCTAGAGACATCATGACTCTTTTTGTCCCCAAAATAAGATCATTTCATCAGGGAGCTTAAAAGGCAGTTGATGGGTATTCAGCATGGGCCACACGACATCTAACCTTTATTGAGTACCCATAGGAATTTTTTGGGCTAGGCTGTAACATTAACCAAGTGGATTAAGAGATTGAAGTTGCGTATTTACCAATATGGGCCAAAATTGCCATTTTGGCCTAGGAGGGAAAACGTTAAAATGTCAGGCAAGGAGGCGAATATGAATAGGTAAATTACCCACATGTTAATTTCTAAAATGGGAAGGGGGAGAAATCCTAGGTCATAGGTTTACCACATGTTGAGTAAAGAAATCATTTTGGAGCTAAAAAGTGAGTATGTGGCAAAGTGACTTAGAGAGCAAGTTTGAAGCTGAAACTTCGTACACAAAAATTTGGTCAGGAAATTGGTTTTATTTCTAGAATATGGGACGTAAGTGAATGAAATGTCATCAGTTTGCGCTATTGCATTCAAATGGGAAATTTTAAGGTGACATATGGATGGGCACTTTTCAAGGAGGTTACATGCATTTCGTGGCTGTAAATATGACCCTTAGAATAAGAATTTGAGAGTTTAGAACCCCCATAAACTTTCTCTCTCAGTCGTTGTAGCTGATACTTCTTGAGAGAGAAAGTAGCCGAAAATCCATAAAATTTTCTAAAGTGTTTTAGATGAGTGTTAGGAGGTTGGACAATGGCTGCTCCTTAGACAAGGATCCGTGGTGTTGTGTTACCACCATTGATTTCTTTCTTAGTCGTGGTAGCTGATACTTCTTGTGAGAGAAGTGGCCAAAAAACCGATAAAAATTTCTAAGTGTTTAGACTTATCCTTAGACTAGGATCCATGGTGTTATGTTAAAAAGGGTGGTAAGGTTTTAAATTCGCGTTCTGAAAGAGTTTTATAACGTTAAGCCTTTAGCCCTCATAAATCGGTTATTGTGTAAACTAGGTTCTAAGCAAGTAGAAGAGTGTTCTGTCTGAGGGCATGGCCTATCTCCCTTGTGTGAATATATAGATAGGTTTTGGGGATGTTTGTTGTGTGTATTAATCATGTCTATTGCATAAGAAGAGCTTAGACCAGGCAAGTCTTTAAGCTAAACCGAGAAGTGGTTTGTGTGTGAACCGCATGGCTGTGTGGTAGACACAATGCATGTCTTTGTTTTTTGTGATTGTGTGTTATTGATTGTGTGATTGTGTGTTAAAGATTGCAGCATGCTTGTTTAAGTGTTTAAGTTTTTTGTTTACATGCTTGTCAAGATAGTATTTAAACTGCATGCTTGTCTAGACTTGATTGAGAATTGCATGCATTGTGTTTAAGATTGTGTAGCATGCTTGTCGAGATAATGTGGGTTGGTAGCATGCATTGTGAAGTTGAGTCATAGCATGGCCTAGACGTTGTGGTTAGTCGCATGTTGATTGAGTGGTACTCTCTCATGCCGTTGAGTTGTATAATGCATATCTGATTGAATATTTTTAAGTTGATAGTATTGCATGTGTTGCATATAGAGAGTCTTTGGGTCTATCTTAACCATGTAGGTGGCTATAACTATGTATGTTGAGTGATCGCATGCCGAGTCTATCGTAACCACGTAGGTGACTGAGGACTAGTGTAATTGGTCGAGTCGCCTATTCGCGGAGAATAGTGCATGTGTTTAGTTGTCTATTCCAGGTGGAATAGGACATGTAATCCCTCACTAATCTCTCAGATGTGTGTCACTTGATGAGGGATTAGTTGTGTGTAATTCAGGTGGTATCTCAGTTGCGGATCGATTATCTGGTGATTCTTGTTGTGCGCTGTGGTGTCTCGCTTGTGGAGTGATTCTTCGGAGGCCCCACTGGTATCTCTCTTGTGGAGCGATTCTCTGTTGGTTGTTGATGTGTGCCTGGTGGTATCTCGCTCGCGGTGCGATTCTGCAGAAGCGGATTGCCCTACCCTCATCCACTCTTCACGTGAAGTTGGTCGCGCCCATGGACGAGCGCTGAATGATGATGCAGCCCGGTTGTATCTCGGTTGCGGATCAATTCTCCGGAGAATGATGTGTTTCGGCTATGTGACTCGAGTGTTTATAGTCGGGAGTGTTCAGTTTTAGATGGTGAGGTTTTCAATGTGATGTGAATGGATCCCTAGGATGTCTTAGCTGGTTCTAGCATCTGAATTGAGTGTTTGAGTTTTGTGTCTATAGTGTGTCTAGACTGTGTAGAGTTGGATGAGGCATATTGCTATCTCGTTCCTATTCGTCGGATAGAGAGTCTCTACGTAGTGTAGTTGCATGCATGTTTATTATTGTTGTTTTACATTGCACTCTGATTGTTTCTTGTTGCATGGTTGCTTGCTGATTGTTTGGGGTGAGGTTGGGGAATTAAAATTACTGTTGAGCTTTTGCGGCGTGTGTAGGATGTTGCCCAAAGTAGTTTTGTGGTGCTGTTTGCTTTAGTTGGCGTGACGTTACTTTCCGTTCTTTTTGTTGTTGTTTATGGGTACCATTTTGACTTTATTTTGTTTTACAAATGATATACCCTATTTATTACCAATTTTAGGTCATGTTATAGGCTCTATTTAGGGTATATTATGTGTGTCTAGGATATGTTTTAGAGTATTTACAGGTCCAGGAACGTTTTGGAGATATATGGAGATACTTGGAGCTTTTGGAGCATTTAGAGGAGAAAATCCGTAGCTGACTATTTGAGGAGTCGAAGTACAAGCATGTCGTCGATCGAAGATACAACCTTGGAGTCGACAATGATGAAAGACCAAGGTCGATCGGTGCTGCACACTTTCCATCGATCTACGCCCAACTTGCAAAAAGCCGAATGAAAAGCCCAAGTTTAGAAGACAAAACACAAGAATGCCCTTCACAAGTTTTGACCTAAGTTTTAGGGTTTTATATTTCTACTTATGTATTGAGAGCATGCATAGTGTGCAAGTACAAGCGTAAGCAAGGCTTGACACAACTTACATAGCTTTATAGTTCTAGGTTTTTAGGGGAGAAGATTCATAACTCCTTAGGGAGATTTGTATTGAAACCCCAATATTTTATCTATGCATTATATTTAGACTATTGTTCTTTCTTTGATTATGTCTAAGTAGTCATCAACTAGATTTAGGGTTGCATGATAGCAATCATGGATTAGCCCAAAAGTAGGATTGCTAGTTAAGTAATATCCATGAATTGAGTTTGCTTAATGCTTGCATTCTAGAATGGCTTGCTAGGATCTCGAAAGAAGGACATGGACACTATGAGAGTAGGTTCTGTGCCAGAATAGACTCCATTGAACTAGGCTGTTAGGCGCATGCGAAAGCTGGTCTAATAAGTCTGGTGGACTTATCAAATCTCGTTCACACATCCTTATGATTTCACCGTCGATCGACATCAGGCCTTAGCCGTCGATTGATGGTCTTTTCTTTTGCTCGCATACGAGAGTTGGAGTTAAAAGGGTCAGAATAGTTAATATTTGAGTTCAAGTATATTTACATATGTGTGTGTCCCATGTACTATAATCCATTAGGCTTGAAACCCTAGATCTAGCATATTTGCAACAAGTTAGTTTATTAGAATATTTTCATATTTGCATTATTTCCATATTTACAGTTTTAGCATATTTTCAAATTGCATCTCTACTTCTTGATGAGGAATATTTCCTTAACTGATTGTTTGCCACCAATATATATATTCACCACCAATATATATATTCACCTAGCTTAATCTTTAGAAATAAGAAATCTTTTGTGTGTCATTGCTCTCTGTGGATTTGATCCCTAAGTATTACACCTGATCTGTTTTGGCAAGAGTAACATTTATGTGTTAAGGCTAGAGTTAATGTGATCATTAACTGTTTAGGATTTTCATACCCTGATAGAACAATAAAAACATGCATGTCAAATTTGGCGTCGTTACCAGGGAGCATTGATCACAATTAGATTAAATTTCTATGATTTAGTCTAGGTCTGTCACTATTTTCAAGTTACTAAAATTTTCTATTCCTTTGTATTCAAGTGCATGCAAAGACACACCAGCATAAATAAAGGACAAGAACTACTTTTTCTGACCCCAATATACTCGAACGTACGATCTGCAAAGAAAGACGACAAGCATCGATCAACAACACCTATACCGCATCGACCAATATTTCTTTACGGACAACATCGACCAACATCAGAACTCGACCATCGACCGACAGTGATCACATAGCGACGATCGACAGAAAATTGCCCGCATCAATCGACAGAAGCAGACGAGTTTAGATGGTTGCGACTTTATTGGTTCGAGATGAGGATGGGAACCTACATGACGGTCATCTGCGTAATGCAGCTGGTCAAAAAATAGACGATCAAGGGACCATAATCATTTATATGGAAGCAGAAGCAGACGCTGCACGAGCTCAACCTGAAGCTAATGCCCAAGCTGCTCAGAGAACACTAGCTAACTACAACTGTCTAGACCAGTTCTGCGCCAATATATCCGCCATTCATCCTCCAAATTTTCAGGGGAATGATTTTGAAATCAAGTCCGCCTTCTTCGGACTTGCAGCATAGACACCGTATCATGGGTTACGACATTAGCACCCTATGGATCATATGGAGCAATTTGAGGATCTAGTTACTGCTATCAAAGCCAATGGAGTCCCTGAGGACTATCTCTTTTGTAAGCTCTTCAAGTACTCACTTGCTAGAGAAGCTTCATACTGGCTTAAGAAGTTACCACCAGGATCCTTGACATCCTGGAATGACATCAAGTATGTTTCTTGCGCAACTTCTTTGATGATACAAGAGCAGAAGATCTGAGGAGCAAGATTGCTACTTTTTCATAAGAACCCTCAGAATCTTTCAGCAACTCTTGGATCAGATTCAAATCATACCAAAGAGATTGTCCACATCATGGGTTCAATGAAGTGCAACTTCTCAGCACTTTCTTTAGAGGTATTGGATTTCAGTATCAGGTGGCTTTGGACACATCTAGTGAGGGAAATTTCAGCACTATGAACCTTGAAGAAGCTAGAAGGTTGATTGAGAATCTGGCATCCAGTGGCAGCACCAAGAACACAAACTTTGAAAGGAAGAAGTCAACTCCAACTATGAGAAAGGATCAAATTGAAGAGGTCAAGGGAAAGCTGGACAATATTCAGAAATTCTTCATGAAGCAAGTCACTTTTGCAGAAGTAGAAGCAATAGAGTCTGGAGATGATGAGAATGAAGAAGAGGATGTGAACTATATTGATGGGAATGGTTTCTAGAGAAAAGGGAATCCAGGTTTCAACTGGAACTCCTATGGGAATGGTCAAAGGAGTAGCTTTACTCAAGGTTCATAGCGATAGCCCTTCAACAACAACAGAACTTATGGATCTTCTTACTACCAGAATCCTCCTCCATAGACTCAAGAAAGCAAGATTGAAGCAATCGTTGACAAAGTTTTAGAGGGACAGCAGAAGATGACTATGGATTTCAATGGAAAGGTAGATGGGATGTACCTCAACCTAAATACGAAGTTCGAAAATCTCAACACTCATGTGAAGAAGCTGGAGAATCAAATGCTGCAGACAAGTGAGACCATTAGGAGGAATGAGAGCCTGATCAAAAAGAAGATAGAGGCTGGACAGAAACACCACGTCAATGCATTTCTTGATGATGATTTTTGGCAGGAAGTTGAGAGAGAAAGGCTATAAGTAGGAGATTTTCGTGTGGAAATTTCGATGTCATTCGGTAGTTCGTATTGGTGTCGATCGACACCAAGCAATGAGCATCGAATGACAGTGAATCATGCGGCATCAGTAGCTTCATGTGAATCGACTAACGTCGATTGACATCTACACGAGACAATCGACCGAAAGAGAGATAGAGGAATCGATCGACAGTGCAACCTGAGCATCGATCGACAAATATGGAAGCCGGTTCGACTGCCAATCATCAATGCGAGTTTGATTTTGCGTCCAACCAGAATGCTTTCAGAACAGTATACTGACACATCTGAAAGTATGGATCTTGATAAAGAAGATGAGGGACACTCCAAGAGGAAGCAAAAGATTCCCAAACATCTACGCAGAGAAGCCAATGAAAAAGAGATGGATATTTACCAAAAGAGTTTTCAAAATTCCATTAGATACTCCTTTTGATGATGCTTATTATACTCACAGATTGTGGATATTTTTCAGAGAAACAAGTGCGACATACGATGATATAGAGGTTATGTTCAATCATCTCAGAGAAAAGATGAAACAAAGGACATGTCTAAAGAAGAAAAGTGATCCTGAGAAGTTCGTGATTTCATGCTTTATCAAGGGCAACAAATACCCTAATGCCCTCTGTGATACTGGATCATCGGTGAGAATCATACCTATAGCTATGGCAGAAAAGTTGTGTGAGACCCGCATTTTCGAATTAACATAATAAATAATAAACTCCTGAAATATCCAATTTATTACTTATCAAAAGTCATCTCAACACCATAAATCCAATGAATAGAATAATGTCTGAAAATAACGATAAGCAAAAATCCAAAAGTCTAAAATAGAAAGGAAAATGAAAACGCCTAAAAGCACCGATCCGAAATGATCACTCATGATCGCCAGTCTCATCTGAAAGGAGGAAACAAGGAGGGTGAGTAACAGGGGAGTCACTCAGTGAGGTATGGGATGCTAAACCGCAAACCACTGACTCAGTACATAGCACTACGACTATGTAGGCCTAGCTCTAGCATGAACAAACACGATGTCTAAAGCATCACACAAAACAGACAATGCAATGATAGCATAAGGCTAATCCATACACCCCGCATTCTCCTCATAAGGATATATATATAAATAACTCTATGCGCCGTTAGTACAAGAGTTAATCATCGTACCCCGCAATCTCCTATGCGCCGCTAGTACAAACGTCTTTGTACCCCGCCATCTCCACACAATGTGCCACTAGCATAGACGTCTATAAGCCCCGCAATCTCCATACAATGCGCCGTTAACACAAACGTCTTTGTGTCCCGCAATCTCCACAATGCGCCGTTAGCACAAATATTTTTGTGCCCCGCAATCTCATAACAATAGACTTGTATTATATATTTATATATAGCAGTTTTAACATCACACAATCCACTCAATCGTTGAATCCTCTAACATCCTATATCCGGTTTAGCAAGTATTAAATAATAACAAACAAGACTATCATGCAGACTCGATTCACAGAGACAAAACATGTTTCGAAACTAGACTTTCTACAATAGTAGTACTAAACTAGCACATGATTAAACGGAGTAGCCCTCAGCTTAGCCACTGGTTGGAATGATCAACGGAAAATGGTCAACTGCAACACGAGAGAATCAACGACTTAGGCATAAAGTCTCAGGAAATTGGGTGTCCAAAAATGGAAACTTACCAAAAATGGATTTCCCAAAAAGGCAACTTTCCTAAAATAGAATTTTTACTAAAATAAAAAATTTCCTAAAATAGAAACTTTCCTAAAATAGAAACTTTCCTAAAATAGAAACTTTCCTAAAACGGCAGGTTTCCTAAACTAGAAATTCCTCTGACTAGAACTTTCCAAGACTAGAAATAGGGAGGCGATAAACTTACCAGAAATCTTGCCCGAGAACTTGCCTAGAAACTCGTACGGAAACTCGACCAAAAATCTCGCCAGAAAATTACTTAGTGACTAGTCGTCGGATAACTCAACAACTTGTCACTCGCAAAGCACTGCTTTGACTTGATGAAAATAAAAGGGAAGGGTGAAGTTTATTATATAGGGGAAGGAAAGGGAGGTAGGTTTTCTAAACTTCCAATGTGGGACAAAGTAAAAAAAGAGCTATGGATTTTTAATTAATAAAACAAGTGGGCCCTCCTCCCTTGAAAATCACGGTCGTTACAAGTTGAACCTGAGAGTGGAGCCTTCCAACGATTCCTTCATCTTTGTGGATTGCTCCAGAGTCGATTCAGGAGGTATTTGTAGAGATGTCCCACTGAAAATTCAGGATGTCTTAGTCCCGATAGACTTCCATGTAATGGATATCCAGATCAATTGAATTCTTCCTTGTTACTTGGAAGAGCTTTCATGGCTACCGTGGGAGATATTTGCGACATGAGGACAAACAGGTTGTGCCTTTCCTTGATTGATCATGATGTTTATTATGAAATTTATAAGAATAAACATGCCTTCACGAAATTGTGTGATGATGCTGAACTTGTGGCCACATGGTTTTGTGATTATGACTTCAATGAAGAATCGAAGGATGGATCATCGATCGACACCCAGCCCAGACAATCGATTAACACGCTTGTAGATCAGCAATCGGTTGACACCCACCCATTGTTATCGATCGCCACTCACACTCCAGAACCGATCACACTACCTAAATAGATGGGTGATTACAACAACAGCCTACCCCGAGTACCGACGTAGACTACAGAGAAGAAGAGATATCGAGGTACCATGGTATTGCTATGGAAGAGGCTGGTGTTTTTCAATCGTTTCCCATCGGCTTCGAGAAATCACATCGATCACAGTAACCTTAAATGCCCATACCTCAGAGTTCTCCGAGCATATACATGAGAGACCAAATCCAAAGTGTGACAGCGAAAAGCCACATGTGATGGCTATAGAAACTTATCTCCGTATCTCTAGATATAGCAAACAAATTCATTATATCAACAACTTAGAACAAATACTAGTCTGACTCCCCCTCTACTAGATATATTTCATATCTTATTGCATTGAAAATAAAAGATGTAGGCTTTACCTTGAGAGTTCGGATAAAAGACACATATGGGCTCTACCCTCTTCAGAGTATCGACAAACTAGCAAAATCTTTCTCTCGATCTTCTTCCTTTTCTCTCTAAAATCTTTCTAGATCGAAATGAATGAGGAAAATGATCTGAAATAACAAACCCATTCTTGCCATCTCATAATTTTTACCAGCAATGTTCCTCTCTCCTTTATACTTTTTTTCTTTTTTTTTTTACTTTTTACTTTTATGAGAAAATTGTAGGCGAATAGGGTATCGATAAATTGTACACTACCCCTAACTTCCACATTGTGTGATGTTCCTCAAATTGAAATAAATGGGTCATAGTAATTTACGCATACCCATCTGCATCTCGGAAGTCATTCTCAATCTTATTAAGCTATAGGGAGAACTGGAGAAGAGAGAGAAGGGAATAGAAAGTGCAATTTAAATAGGTAACCTAACATACTGTAGAAAGGAATCTGAATCTTATACCCCAACGCTCCAAAGCAAGCGAATAATGTAGGATTAGTAGTTGAATCTTAGGTTCACTTCAAACTCTAGCAAGTGCGAATATAGTGCATGATGAATCCACTGATTTCTCTAGTAATCTCTTGCCCACAACCTTTCTAGATATTTGTATTTAAGTGTGTTAAATGTCAATATAAATCTGATCTATAGTCGCCCATAACATTGACTCAAATAATTTTTTTAAAAAAACTTAATATAATAAATTAAAGCTCAAAATCATATCATTAGCAAACCCTCACACCAGAACTTAAATACAATCCCCAGGATCGATCTAGCATAACCTTATGCCATCGATCGAAACTAACAAAGGAAGCAGCATCCAAAGTAGATTCAGCATACAGAACGCGAGGAAGAATATGGTTATCTACAACCATACGAGTTCGGGTATCATGAGAGATACTAATGGTTCACGCAAGAGCCATGGATGGCAGACTACTAAATGTCACGAAGGAAGATATTGCAGACATTCTTTCCATGGCTAATGGAGCTGGAAAACTTTCGCACAACAATCTGGTTATCGAGCATTGATCGACGGTCACCATACACCATCGATCGACACGCGTCTGGTATGCGATGTATACGATGAAGATTATAGAGAGGAATAACAGATTGAATATCATGGCCTGGCATCAGAAGACGCTGGATGGGTGATGAACGCGATAGTATATAATCAAGCATCGATCACAGACTACTCATGGCCATCAAATGACATCAGACGAGAAGCAGAACACGAACTTGGAGCAGAAGATACATATATTGGTAATCTTAGACCAGACGAGTTCGGAATTTTTAGAGATTCAGAGGGACGTACACGGCTCTTTGTGGGAGAATCCTACATTTGGCTCAAAAGGATGTAGCATATGCCCTTATTATGGCTAATGGATCGGGTAATTTATTTGGACAGAAGCAGCATCCATCGATCGACGTGCACCATTCAGCATCGATCGACATTGAGGAGCAGAAGAAAGAGCCAATCCATACTGATCCATACACTTTAAAGCATCCATCGATCGACAGCACTATCTGGTCATCGATCGATTGGCGTTTCGAGCAAGGTACGAGAGCTTTTGATATTGAGGGCAACAGAATTTTCTGCAGGGAAAAGAAAGATGAGTATGGCATCTACAGAGATGAGAATGGTAATGCACGAGCTACAGATGAAAGGGTAGTGAATGTGCAAGCTGAAGACATCATATCAGTTCTATAGAGAGCTAATTTGTTTGAGCAAAGCTACATATGTTTACCAGAACATGCAGCAAATATCGCTATGTCTAGGAAGGATCAATAGACATATAGCAGAGAAGAGATTGATGATTTTGTGCATGAGATCTATTGAGCTCAAGAGATGTTACTGGATGATTTCTTCAAGAGGCTGATGATGTCTACTATCCTATAGACAACTGCCTCACCGGTTTGACTACACGCATGGATGAGATGAAGCAAGATTTGTGTACTGTTCAGAGACAGAATGCGATTGGGGCAGACGGACTTACATCGATCGACGGCAACATTAGGCCATCGATCGACACTGAATACAACGGGAAAAATACGACAACAGAAATTAGAAGATAGGTTTGATGAGATTGTTTTTTCTCAGAGTGATGTCTTGCATATTTTCATTGTTTTCACCCATTCATGCATGTGCATTTTGATCCTATAGACTAGGATTTAGTCATTTTTAGGTTGCGTTTTGCATGCATGAGTCTTTATCAGGTGTTGGAGTGTGGCATGGAGTGATTTGAGATGTTTGGGAGCATTGTGATCCAAAAGGGGTGAAATATGAGCATTGATGGAGCATTTAAAGAAATCTTCTGTTGCTAATATTTTGTGGAGACACAGCAAATTGAGTTAGCTTTCTAATGAAAGTAGTTTCAAGTCATTTGAAGATGTGATGAAGGAGTTATGACCAATTTACTAGAGGCATATCCACCCTGTTTGAGCATCCTGGAGCGACCTCTCAGAGCGACCTACCAAGGTCGCTCCCAGCCAGAGCGACCTCCCGGGGCGACATACCAAGGTAGCGCCCAGACATAGTGACCTCACCAGAACAACGTGCACAGGTAGCTCGGCCTTCTCCCATCCAGAGCGACCTCTCTAGAGTGACTTGCACATGTAGTTGCGCATCTTTGTTTGGACGAAACTTAAGTTATTTCAGGGACCTTTTGGTCATTTCTTTTCATTGTTTTACATTTTCTAAACCTAAGTTTAAGTACGTTGTAAGCCGTTTTGGGCGGATAATCTTTTGTTCTTGAAGAAAAAACACAAAAACCTCTTGGAAAAGTTCATTTCTATGAATCATTCTTCATTGTTCTTGTGATCTTGTTTATTTCTTTGCATTATCTACTTAGCTTAACATGATTAAGCTTGAATCCAATATGGGTTTGAGAGAAATCATGAAGATTAGTGAGTAATCCACCTTTGAATTCATGGGATAGGGATATTAAGGGTGATTAGGCTAGAACTAGGATGTTTAGTGTAGATTTCTCTTACTCCTTGCTAGTAGAGTATTCTTAATGCATCCTTTAAGTTGGCCTCTCAAAGGTTGAGCTTTAGGCATTTCCCACCTCACAAGGTGTTCGATGAAATGCCTGAGTCAACTCTCCTAGCTTTTAGTATACTTTGCCAAAGACATTTGTTGTTAAAGGTGCTAAGATAGCTAATAGACTTGTTAGTAATGATTGCTTTCATATTATTCAACCAAAGACATTTGATGTTTGAGATATGTTAGCAAATGAGCATTCATCTAGACATAGAGCTTGTTTAGAATTGTGTCTAGGCTTAAGGTCGATAGTTTGATTGATCATTTGCCATCCTTAGTTCGAAACTTGATCACCCAAGGTCTAATCCCTATGCCCATGAGTTCTCTTTTCCCACAATCAAGGAAGTTATTTTAGTTATCGCTTTTCGTATTAGTAGTTATAGTTCAAAACCATCATTTATTCAATTTCACTTAGATTAAGTGAGTACTTGCATTCTCAGTGCTTTAAAATCCCTTAGAATTGGTTCGACAATCTTTTATACTACAACATTTGCCTTAGGAGCTTGGAAAACTCTTAACATCACAGAGCTTGATGAAGGAAGATATTTCTCAGCAATTGGATTATTTATTAGAGACTACAACTGCCAGACTTAGAATGCTACAGCGCAATATTTAGAAACTACAAGAGGCAATGCATTCAATGGATTTTGCCAGAGCGGTTACAAGGGATGAGAAAACCAGAGGTAATGAGGCAATAAGGAGCTTCATTAGTACATGGTTTCAGAAGAGCAAAGAAGAGGTAGACGCTTGTCTTCCAAGTGTTAACCCAACTTCATACAAATCAGAGAGTTCACAACGTCGAGCTTAAGACTATAACCAAGCGCTGAGTGGGAGGCAATCCACTGTTTAGTAAGCTTTTATTTTGTTTTTACTTATACTACTATTTATTTTGATTTTTACTTTATTTTATAGACTGCTTAAGACCATCATCTATCGATACCACAGAGGCACCATCATTCGACATTGGATCACGACCATCGATCGACCATACACGCCTACCATCAATTGATACTCTTCTATAGAGTCTGTTAACCAATCCGAGATAGATTACACTGGGGATAATGTAATTTAAGTCTGGGGGAGGTTCGCTAATGCTATATGATTTTGAGCTTTATTTACTATATATATAAGTTTTTAAAAAAATTATTGAGTCAAGATGGGGACTATGATCAAGATTTATTATTGACTAACCACACTTTAACACAAATTCTAGAAGGTTGTTGCAGAGATTACTAGAGATACCAAAGTGGATCATCATGCCACTATATCGCACTTGCTTAGAAAGTTTGAAGGAACCTAAGATTTCCAACACTAATCCTGACATTATTCGCTTGCTTTGGAGCTTGGTATACAGTGGATCAGATTCCTTCTACAAGTATGTAGGTACAATTTATTGCACCTTTCATTCCCTTCTCTCTTTCTCTTCAGTATCTACCTAATAGCTTAAAAGATTGAGATGACTTCCCGAGATGCAGAGGGGTATGTAAATTACCTATGACCCCATTATTCAAATTTAGAGGAACAATCACACATTGTTGGAAGCGAGGGGTAGGTACATTATCGATGACCCCACTATTCGCCTACAACTTTTCTCAAAAAGAAAAAGAAAAAAAAAAGAAAAAAAAAGAAAGAGAAGAGGAAAATCAAAAATGAGATGGCAAGATGGTTGTATCAGCATCATTTTCCATTAAGTTTGCGATCTAGAAAGATTCAGAGAGAAAAGGGGGAAGAAAAGAATCAGAGAAGACTTTGTGCCTAGTTGTTCAGATACTTGCAGAGGTAGAGCCCATGTGTCTTTTATCGATACTCTCAAGGTAAAGCCTACACTTTTATTTTATGCAAAGATATGAAATCAGTAGAGGGGGAGTCAGACTAGTATTTTCTAAGTTGTTGATAGAATGGATTGTTTGCTATACTAGAATAGAGTATATAAAGTTTCTCTGTGATTGATTTGATATGATGTGGTTGCAACAAAGTAAGATGAAAGTTATACTTATACATTATGTGAGTCTTCGCTTTTCAAAACCTCTTTCATAAGCTTAGTTTGCTTGACGACAAGCAAAAGGTTAAGTCTGGAGGAGTTCATATAGCCTATTTATTACCAGTTTTAGGCCATGTTATAAGCTCTATTTAGGGTTATTATGTGTGTCTAGGATATGTTTTAGAGTATTTACAGATCTAGGAACGTTTTGGAAATATATGGAGATACTTGGATCTTTTAGAGCATTTAGAGGAGAAGAATCCGTAGCTGACTATCTGAGGAGTGTTGAGAAAGGGTGAGGTCTTGGGTTCGAGTAACGCCAAGTGCATCAATAACCTACCTGTGAGCCGAGGCCTATGATTCGGGCAGGTTGTATCATAGGGGAGGGGTTAGGGTCGGTGCAATGCAGGGCCGGCTGATCCTCCGGGGTGGAGTAGCCCGTTATATAAAAGTCGACTTTTTGTAACAACCTCCCCGTGGGACCCAGCTGGCCAGTACGTCGGCACAACCTCGGCTGGCGCTGCAGCGCATCAACCTTAACCCCTCCCCTGTGCAGTCCGTCGCACATGTAGGTTATTGGTGAGGTTCGAACCCCCGACCTCACCCTTTAACAACTCTCCTCCAGAGAAGCTGTCACCAATTGAATTGCAGATCAATTGGTAACAACTTCTCTGTGGGAGTGTTGAGAAAGGGTGAGGTCTTGGGTTCGAGTAACGCCAAGCGCATCAATAACCCACATGTGAGCCGAGGCCTATGATTCGGGCAGGTTGTATCACAGGGGAGGGGTTAGGGTCGGTGCACTGCAGGGCCGGCTGATCCTTCGGGGTGGAGTAGGCCGTTATATAAAAGTCGACTTTTATATGACAACCAGTCTCGTGGACCTCACTGTCCCATAGACCTCAGGTTCACAGCGCTGCAGCGCACTGACCCCAGCCCCTCCATTGTGAGTTCTCATTAACTCCATAATTAGGTTGTTGGTTACACTCGAACCTAGGTCCTCACCCTTTAACAGCACTCCCACATGACAAGCTGTCACCAATTGAGCTGCAGGTCAATTGGTGACAGCTTGTCCTGTGGGAGTGATGTTAAAGGGTGAGGACTTGGGTTCGAGTCTCACCAATAACCTAATTGTGGAGTTAATGAGAACTCATAATGGAGGGGTTGGGGTTGGTGCGCTGAAGTGCTGTGAACCTGAGGTCTATGGGACAGTGAGGTCCACGGGACGGGTTGTCACATCTTGTAACACCCCGACCGCGCATGACTAATGGGCCACCCACACCTGCTCTCTCGACCTGTGGGCCCCATCCCGTCCAATGGTCGTACGTTAAATTTGCCAAGGCTCGAAATCATTGGTTACTGACCCTGCAATCACCACCTGACCTTTCCTCGTGTTTTGCCCTCACTCGCACGGTATCGCGAATCACTTCCCTATAGGTCACCCATCCTTTCACTACTCCAGCCCAAGCACGCTTAACTCTGGAGTTCTAAACGGATGTGTGACGAAAAGGTAAGTCAACTTTGGTGACATAGGTAGCCAAATCAATTCTCTAAAGCCTTTCCACATATCACAACTAGGGATATTACAATTAACCCCCTCTCAAAGAATGCAACGTCCTCGTTGCGCCCCACGACAGGTCTCAAGGCGCCTCTCGGGTCAGAACCGAGATGGCTAACCAGCACTAATACCACTTGTAACACCCCGACCGCCCACAGCTAATGGGCCACCCACACCCGCTCTCTCGGCCTATGGGCCCCATCCGTCCGACAATCATACGTTAAGTTTTTCAAGGCTTGAAATCATTGTTTACTGACCATGCAATCACCACCCAACCTTTCCCCGTGTTTTGGCCTCACTCGCACGGTATCACGAATCACTTTCCGATAGGTCACCCATCCTTTCACTACTCCAGCCCAAGCACGCTTAACTCTAGAGTTCTAAACGAATGTGTGACGGAAAAGGTAGTCAACTTTGGTGACATAGGTAGCCAAATCAATTCTCTAAAGCCTTTCCACATATCACAACTCGGGATATTACAATTTATATAATGGCCTACTTAACCCCGGAGGATCAGCCGACCCTGCAGTGCACCAACCCTGCAGTGCCAACCGATCCTAACCCCTCCCCTGTGATACAACGTGCCCCGAATCATAGGCTTCGGCTCACAGGTGAAGGTCTTGGGTTCAAGTAACGCCAAGCGCATCAATAATCCACCTGTGAGCCGAGGCCTATGATTCGGGCACGTTGTATCACAGGGGAGGGGTTAGGGTCTGTGCACTGTAGGGCCAGCTGATCCTCTAGGGTGGAGTAGGCCATTATATAAAAGTTGACTTTTTTGTAACAAACTGTCCCGCGGACCATGGCTCACAGCGCTGCAGCGCACCGACCCTAACCCCTCCGTTGTGATATAACTTGCCTGAATCATAGGCCTCGGCTCACAGGTGGGTTATTGATGCGTTTGGTGTTACTCAAACCCAAGACCTCACCCTTTCTCAACACTCTCACAGAGAAGTTGTTACCAATTGAACTGCAGATAAATTGATGACAGCTTCTCTAGGGGAGAGTTGTTAAAGGGTGAGGTCAGGGGTTCGAATCTCACCAATATCCTACATGTGCGACGGACTGCACAGGGGAGGGATTAGGGTCGATGCGCTGCAGCGCCAACCAAGGTTGTGCCGACGTACTTGCCAGCTGGGTCCCACGGGGAGGTTGTTACATTTAATGAAGGAAGAGGAGACGAAAGAGGAGACGAGTTATTTAAAAAGGAGTAGTGAAGCTGTTTTTTCGAAGCCAAAGTGGGCTGTTTTTCCAAGCGCATCAATAATCCACCTGTGAGCCGAGGCCTATGATTCGGGTACGTTGTATCACATGGGAGGGGTTAGGGTCGGTGCACTGCAGGGCCAGCTGATCCTCTGGGGTGGAGTAGGCCGTTATATAAAAGTTGACTTTTTTGTAACAAACTGTCTCGCGGACCATGGCTCACAGCGCTGCAGCGCACCAACCCTAACCCCTCCGTTGTGATATAACTTGCCTGAATCATAGGCCTTGGCTCACAGATGGGTTATTGATGCGTTTGGTGTTACTCAAACCCAAGACCTCTCACTTTCTCAACACTCTCACAGAGAAGTTGTTACCAATTGAACTGCAGATAAATTGGTGACAGCTTCTCTAGAGGAGAGTTGTTAAAAGGTAAGGTCAGGGGTTCGAATCTCATCAATAACCTACATGTGCGACGGACTGCACAAGGGAGGGATTAGAATCGATGCGCTGCAGCGTCAACCAAGGTTGTGCCGACGTACTTGCCAGCTAGGTCTCACAGAGAAGTTGTTACCAATTGAACTACAGATAAATTGGTGACAGCTTCTCTAGAGGAGAGTTGTTAAAAGGTAAGGTCAGGGGTTCGAATCTCATCAATAACCTACATGTGCGACGGACTGCACAAGGGAGGATTAGAATCGATGCGCTGCAGCGTCAACCAAGGTTGTGCCGACTTACTTGCCAGCTAAGTCCCACAGGGAGGTTGATACATTTAATGAAGGAAAAGGAGGCGAGTTATTTTAAAAAGAATAGTGAAGCGGTTTTTTCGAAGCCAAAGAGGGCTGTTTTTCTAAGCCAAAGTTGAGCCGGACAGTGGGTATCCGCGCGTGAGGAATACTCTTTACTCTTGAGCTGTTTAAGCCTTAATAACACAAAGTGAAGCGGTTTTTTCGAAGCCAAAGTGGGCTGTTTTTCCAAGCGCATCAATAATCCACCTGTGAGCCGAGGCCTATGATTCGGGTACGTTGTATCACATGGGAGGGGTTAGGGTCGGTGCACTGCAGGGCCAGCTGATCCTCTGGGGTGGAGTAGGCCGTTATATAAAAGTTGACTTTTTTTGTAACAAACTGTCTCGCGGACCATGGCTCACAGCGCTGCAGCGCACCAACCCTAACCCCTCCATTGTGATATAACTTGCCTGAATCATAGGCCTTGGCTCACAGCTGGGTTATTGATGCGTTTGGTGTTACTCAAACCCAAGACCTCTCACTTTCTCAACACTCTCACAGAGAAGTTGTTACCAATTGAACTGCAGATAAATTGGTGACAGCTTCTCTAGAGGAGAGTTGTTAAAAGGTAAGGTCAGGGGTTCGAATCTCATCAATAACCTACATGTGCGACGGACTGCACAAGGGAGGGATTAGAATCGATGCGCTACAGCGTCAACCAAGGTTGTGCTGACGTACTTGCCAGCTAGGTCTCACAGAGAAGTTGTTACCAATTGAACTGCAGATAAATTGGTGACAGCTTCTCTAGAGGAGAGTTGTTAAAAGGTAAGGTCAGGGGTTCGAATCTCATCAATAACCTACATGTGCGACGGACTGCACAAGGGAGGGATTAGAATCGATGCGCTGCAGCGTCAACCAAGGTTGTGCCGACGTACTTGCCAGCTAAGTCCCACAGGGAGGTTGATACATTTAATGAAGGAAAAGGAGGCGAGTTATTTAAAAAGAATAGTGAAGCGGTTTTTCGAAGCCAAAGAGGGTTGTTTTTCTAAGCCAAAGTTGAGCCGGACAGTGGGAATCCGCGCGTGAGGAATACTCTTTACAGCTAGGTCTCACAGAGAAGTTGTTACCAATTGAACTGCAGATAAATTGGTGACAGCTTCTCTAGAGGAGAGTTGTTAAAAGGTAAGGTCAGGGTTCGAATCTCATCAATAACCTACAGTTGCGACGGACTGCACAAGGGAGGAATTAGAATCGATGCGCTGCAGCGTCAACCAAGGTTGTGCCGACGTACTTGCCAGCTAAGTCCCACAGGGAGGTTGATACATTTAATGAAGGAAAAGGAGGCGAGTTATTTAAAAAAGAATAGTGAAGCGGTTTTTTCGAAGCCAAAGAGGGCTGTTTTTCTAAACCAAAGTTGAGCCGGACAGTGGGAATCCGCGCATGAGGAATCCTCTTTACTCTTGAGCTGTTTAATCCTTAATAACACAAAGACATATATATATACTTCTTCAAATTCAGTCACACAAGCGATGTGGGACTTTACTCTTTTCTTATTGGTTTAACAATAAACACACTGAATGGCCCATTTGTACACACAGATTTCTCAATTAATTTTACAGCCCATAGGCTTAATTAATTGAACCAACACTTCATGGGCCCGAGCTACTTCAACAGGGTTTGGTTACAAAGATTGGTAATGGTTCTGATATTACAGTCTCGTGACAGGTGGGATAGATGGATTATTTATACAGGGCCTTGGACTCCGGATTAAAGACCAGGCTCAGTGATAGATCTCACGTTAAAGGTGGAAGATCTTCTTGATATGCAAACAGGGTTTTGGAATCGAGATCTTGTTTATAACACTTTCAGGCAAAAGGATGCTTAACTCATTTTGAAGATTAAGCCTAACTTACCTCTCTCAGATAGTTTAGCTCGAGGCTTCAGCAAGAATGGCAAGTATTACTCCAAGAGTGGTTATTTGTTACTGGAAGCCATAGAGGAGACGAATACACCGACTGCCTTTAGAGCATCATTATCGCACTTCTAATGGGTTTCTTAAAAAAAAAATTGTTTTACTTTTTGTCTAAAATTTTTTTTTAAAAAAAACCCACCAATCGCGGATCGTCACTTGTCGATAGGGCCCGCAAACAGTGGAAAAAACCCACAGAAAACGTATCTTATTTTACCCATATAGAAGACCTTTTTTCTGTAAACAGTGGGTCCTCCACCATAAGATACCCCTTTTTCACAGCGATAAAGATGCTCTTACCCTTTTTCCGGTGGAAAAGCATCTCTGGACGTCTTTGTGGAAATCTAAAACATCTCCAAAACTTCGACATTTTCTTTGGCGCATCCTCTCTGGTTCATTGGCTGTAAGGAAAGGTTGAGATCACGGGGCATTCAGTTGGATACTACTTGTTCTTCCTGTGGTCAGGCTCCTGAGGACATTGGTCATCTGTTGTTTCACTGTCGCTTTGAAAGAGATGTTTGGGATTTATCATCAGTCCCGATGCCTCCATCGGGATCATGGTCTAAATCTCTCTTTTTGAACCTTAGCTCTAGAAACAGGTCAAGCCTTCCTTCGTATCCTCTGGAATATATGGAAAGCGAGAAATGGCTTTTGCTTTGATCACACAAGATTAGATGCTAATATTGTTCTGGATAAAGCAATTTTAGAAGCTGAAATATGGCGAAAACTGCAGATACCAGTCAATGTGTCTTGCCATCCTCCTCTCAGACCGATACCTCTTGTATGCAATGTGTGGTCTAAACCCTTGGAAGGATGGGTCAAATGTAACATTGCAGAGTCATGGTTAAATCACTTCAGTCACACATGGGGTGCTTGGATAGTTCGGGATCAGGATGGAAAGGTGATTGTGCATAGTAGAAGAGTCTTTTCTCACTTTGTGCAGTCTGTATTATTAGACTTCTCTACTCTGTTGTGGGTGGTGAAAGACATGGCGAGTTATGGATGCAGAGAGTCCTCTTTGGAACTTCGTCTGATGAACTTAGAGAGACTTTCCTCGGCTTCCCTGATCATCCAGCTATCAGTCAAATGGTTGAGGCTATACTGATGTGCTTATCGGGCTTTAGAGAGTGGAGGCTGGAACATCTGTGAAAGGATCAGAACAAGGTTGCTTTCTTGATCGCTTCGAGTGTCACTGAAGATTCTCTTCTGCAGTATTATGTGACTACTGGAGGTCCTTCCTGGCTATAGGCTATATTACTTCAGGAATCTTATCCTCAGCCTCATTGATCTCACGCTCTCCTACCGTTGTGGTTGTGTTAAGAGCGATGTCATGTGATGCCACCTACTGGTGGTTTTCTTTCTCTTTTTCTTTCCTGCTTATTTCTTGTTTTCTTCTTCCTTGTGCTTTGTTTCTTCCATGTTGTGCTAGTTTCCTAAGTCTGTTACGGTACTCCAAGGCTTCGTCCTTGTTTGGGTCTTTTGATCCAATCTTCCTAATGATAAATCCAGCGTTAGAAAACTGTACTTCTCTTTTAATAGAAAAGATTGTTGATTTAATATTCTAAAGTATCGGTAATAGTTAATGGACGATATAATATTTCTATGGAAATGACAAAATTAGTACTACCTCCGTTTCGATTTATTTGTCATTGTAGAGATATTTTTTTGTTTCAAAATAAGTGTCGTTTTATAATTTAAATGCAAAATTTATTAACTTTATCTGTTATTCTATTTTTTCATTGGTTGAAATGTAGTTAGGTGTATAGGTAATAATGTTTTTATTTAGAAAATATGTAAAATTAAATATTTTCTTAATCAGCGTGCATAAACCTAAAATGACAAGTAAATTTAAACGGAGGGAGTATTAATGAGAGTTTTAAATTTTAGTTTGAAAGGAAGTGACATTTCTTGTAACTCTATACCCATGATTCCATTATTATCAAACTAATATATTATTATAAAAGAATTAATTAGCTGCTATGCATAAAATTGATACCTTAATTAACCAATTACACATAAGCTGATTAAATTATTTCTAAGACTATGTGCAATGGTGTGTTGAAAATATTAATTCAACAGTTGACTATGTGCAATGGTGTGTTTAATTTCGTGTTGAAAATGAGCTGGCACACAACTAGTTGAAAAAATAAACGAGTTGAATTTGGGTGAGAAGGAGAGAGACATTCGACGTGGCACAATTCTATTCTCCGACGAGAGAGTGGCATGATGACCTTTTCTGCTGTGTTTTTTTTCCTCTCCTACATTATGTGATTCCATTATTGTATATTAAATTTTCATTTAAAAAAGCTTATATCAAATTTATCATTTTTCATATCTATAAATAGAGACTTGTTTCATTAGATTTGAACACAAAAAAACATCCTTAGTCTCTCATAACTCTCGTTTCTATATATTAAGTTTGCGTAATTCTATTTCTTACTAATAATTCTTTATTTCTCGTATTTAATAATTAATATTTTTAATTAAATATATAAAATTAAACATAAATTATTTAATCATTTGTTTAGTCCTTAAGTATTTTAATTTAATTTAAACTAATTATTATTAATATATAATTACAAAATAAAAGATATAGAACAAACTAAAAATATGAAAATAAAAAAGGTAGGATAGAGTGTTGAATTTTATTAACAAACCATTGTAAGGTAAAAAAAATGAGTGAATGTTGAATTATTAAGTGGAAGAAAGAGAAACTGATGTTGAAGAAAGCGAAGATGATGTGGAGCGTGTTGTGTGTTGAAACTATTATATATAGTCTAAGACAACCCTACATATCTTATGTGTAGTTGTGTCAGTTGGCTATGTCCCTATCTGAAAAACACTGCTAAAACAAACAATCATGCACCCACTCCTAGCTGTCTAACAAATGATCCCACTCAAATAATGTTTTTTTAATCTAATATCCAAATGTTTTTTTTGTTTTACAATGACTAAACTCAGATAAATATCAACTAAATTAAATATATATATTATGATAAAGTTATCGCTAATAAAATTCTTATCCGTCTAACAAACTCCGTTATTTGAGTTGGATACCAATATTGCATGTTGCTCGTGTTGTTTTACCCGTTAACTTAAATTTTAGCGACTAACTTATATGTTATATGCTAACTAATATATTAGATTAATAGCCAATACTACATTATAAAAATTGTTATTATGTTATTAATTGGGTTACCGTACTACATAGTAACACTTAATTTGATAATCAAATATGATTTATGTTCTAATGGAAAAATAACATGAGAATTAATAACTAATATATATATATATATGTATTACCATGTTAAACGAGATATTATATCTATATTTACATGAGAAGTTACAGCTAACACCTTTGTTAACAACTACAATAATTTTTAAAAGATACATCAGATATTAACAATAGACAATATCGATTATTGCATGTTTACCGTGTTGTTTTACCCGTTAACTTAAATTTTAGCAACTAACTTATGTGTTACATGCTAACAAATATATTTAATTAATAGGCAATACTACATTATAAAGACTATTATTATGTTATTAATTTGTTTAACGCATTCCAAATAATACTTGCTTAATAATCAAACAAGTATCTTAACAAATAGTTGATAGAGTTAACATCTTTGACATGTATCATATTTTTATAAATATATGGTAATAAATCGTACCAGAAAATGGTAATACACGCGTTGACTATGGTTCACCAGAAACTCAGACATGAGAGAACTACTAACTTTCACTATCAACAGAATCATTATCTTGAATTTCACCGGTTTATCTAGATTGGCGTTAAATTATTGAGAAAAGAAAAAAAATCAATGAAGATATTCATGAGAAGAAGAGAAGAAGAAGAAAAAATGAAGAAAAAAGAAACTGGGTGAATCATAAAAGAAGAAAAATAACGAGAGTACGAGGAGAGAGTCTTAGTGAAAAGAAATGCATGAGAAAGAGATTATCAAAAAAAAAAAACCCGATGGAGAGAGAGTATATGAAGGAAAAAATTGTCTAACTAAACCAATATTATAAGGAAATTCACTTTTGTGTCAAGTAATTGATAGTCTCCTAATTTAACCATCTTAGAAGGGTATTCATCTAATTGATTCATTATAAAACTGCAAAAAATCAAAAATGGTATATGTTATACATAAACTATATGAGTATTCATTTATATTTTTACTGACTCTATGCCCATGATTTCATTATTATAAACTTAATATATTATTATCACTAACAAAAGATGAAAACAAAACACGTCTTAAGAGAGATACATAATGCCTACACGAGGTTTAAAAAAATGGAAAATATGTGGATTTAATTACTTTAGTCTTAGAATTTTAGTATATTGTATAATGTTAGTATGTTTAGTTCAAATAATAACAAAAATGCATTGTTTTTTTGTTCGGTTTTAAACCAAAACAAGCCGTTCAGGTTGGAAAGATCTTAAACCAAATTATTTGATAATATATTTTAGTTTAGTTTGGGTCGATTTCAGTTCGGTGTGTTCAGTTTGACTCGGTTAAGTTTGGTTTTTTGCCCATCTCTGCTTTTAATAGAGAAGATAAGACACAAGTTATATTAAAAAGAAAGTACTTGTGGAACCACCATAGCCTAGTGGTTAGGCTTGGGCATAAAAACCGAGAACCAAAAATCGAACCGGAACCAAACAGAAAAACAAACAGAAACTAAAAATCAAAAATAACCGAATGGTTCATATATTTCTATAACAAAAAACTAAAACTGAACCGGAACCAAACCGAAAACCGAACGGGTACCCGAATATCTGAAATATAATTTATATATCTAAATATTAATTATATTTAGTATTTAAATTAATAAATATTTTACAAAAATATCCCTTAAACATTATTTGTGAAGTGATTTGCCACATGTCTTCTATATAATCACTTTTACTAAAAAATGTGACATGACATACTAAATATGATGACATAGCTTATAGATAAATGTGACATGGCAATTACATTTAATGTTGATTTCTATTTTTTGTAAACTTTTTAGAATATGGAAATAAATTATACAACCATTAAATTAAAATTATTCTAATATGACATCTCCTAGACATTATTTGTGAAGTGATTTGCCGCATGTCTTCTCTATAATCAATTTCACTAAAAAAAATGTGACATGGCATACTAGATATGATGACAAGACTTATAGATAAATGTGACATTGCAATTATATTTAATATTGATTTTTATTTTTGGTAAACTTTTTAGAATATGGAAATAAATTATATAACCATTAAATTAAAATTATTCTAATATGACATCAAATAATAATATGAGTATAAAATATTTTATAAAATTTGAATTTATTTAAATCTGTTTTTTATAATCTTACAATATACTATTAAATAAGATTTTCTAAATTTAATACAACTTTAAAAAACAATATAAACTTTTAGTCGTAATATCTTTGTTTCTTTTTGATATCTATACGTTATAGAAATTTTGTTTAGTTTTGTTTTTTGATAATGACAAAATTTATATCATTTTTTAATATATCTTAGCCAGAAGAAATAAATGAAAATCTATTTAAAAATATATTTTAAATATATACATATCATTCTAAATATAATTTAAAATAATCAAAAAAATATTTTGTCTTAATTTGAATTTTAACTAAAATAAAATTTATACCAAAATATTAAAATAAAAATAATAAAATTTACAATAGTAACAAAATTTTATGCTTAGATATAATTAAAATTTAAAAAAATTATTGTTGCACATGGTGCATGAAAATACCTAGTTACTTATAAACTAAACTACCCAAATATTTTGTATCCAAAGTATTTACAATTATATGAATTGCCCAAAAGAATCGAATGGCCCAAATAATTACATCCAAAATATTAAAATTTATCTTAATTACCCAAATTTTAATCTAAAAACCCTAAAAAAATCTGTTCTATTATCTTGGATGTTCAAAACTAACCGAAAAACAGAAACCGAACCGAACAGAAAGTTTATTGGATATTAGCCGGTTCTTATAATTGTTATCTGAACTGAACCGAACCGAAAACCAAAATAACTGAACCGAACCCGAATCAAATTTCATAAATAACCGAATGGTTTCTATATCTCTAGAACCGGAAAACCAAAAAACCAAAAGAACCGAAAAACCCGAAAACCAAAAGAACCAAACCGGAACCGAACCAAAAACGGAACGCCCAGACAATGGTTAAGGTTTTAAAACTTCTACACCTAAACATTATATGATGATAGAATTGTCACCCGGTGTAATAAAGAGGAAGTGCCAATTCAAGATTATTGAAATTGGATTCATACTTGAAGGAATGGATCGTCATTTATATTAAACTATTTTCAACTATTTTCAACTATTCCCTCCCTCCCGCCCCTGTTTAAGAAATTAACAAAAATGCAAAACATGTGAGAAATGTGCAAAACCAAAAGCAAAGAAAAAGAATGATTAGAAAAAACAGTTAAAAGGAAGAGTAGTAGTAGTAGTTATAACGTCAGAACTCAGAACGTCTGCTTCAGAGGAAGCTTTCAACATTCTTCAAAATGGCAGATTTAAGAATCGGTCAAACTGTGCCTCCCGATCCAAAGTCTTCTTCTTTATTACAAATCTAACAAACCCACTAACCCCAAATCTTTAAACCTACATAATCTTCATTCTCCAATCTAAACCCCAGGAAATCTACTCTGTTTCTCATTCGCTGCTCTATTTCCAATGGATTGTTTCTTGAACTGCATGCGGTTCGATGTCACCGCGACGAACATGGAAAAACCCACAAGCAAAGAAGGATCTTTAGCCGTCTCCGGGGTCACCCGTTACAGCTGGGATGACGTTGATGCTCTTACTTCCAACTTCTCTAGACTGATTGGTTCTGGTGGCTACAGCAGTATCTACATGGCTCGTTTGTCTAGCTCAGCCAAAGCTGCTCTCAAGGTTCACGTTAGCAGTCACCGTCTTTACAAGATCTTCAAACTCGAGCTTGATATCTTGCTCCGTCTTCAGCATCCCAATATCGTCAAGCTTCTCGGCTATTTCGACGATTCAAGTACTGCTACTGAAACCAGTTTGTGGTTTGATCAAGACCACAAGTGATTAAGCATGTCTAAGAATCTTTGCATATGAATTGAACTTCTTCTTGTTAGTAGTTCAGAGGAAAATGGTGCTCTTCTTCTCGAATATCTTCCGCAAGGAAACCTACAAGAGAAGCTACATAGCAGCAGCAAGCAAGTCTTGCCATGGAGGAACCGTACTGCCATTGCGTTTCAGCTAGTTCAAGCCATTGAACATATTCACGAGAAATGTAGCCCTCAGATCGTGCACGGGGACATCAAATCTTCCAACATACTTCTAGACAAAAACTTCAACTCTAAGCTCTGTGATTTCGGGTCAGCTAAAGTCGGGTTCTCTTCAATGGTTCAGCCTTCTACGACGTCACCTAGATCCAGACATGTTACAATGGTAGGATCTCCGGGCTACACAGACCCTCACTACTTAAGAACAGGGGTTGCTTCCAAGAAGATGGATATGTATGGGTTTGGTGTTGTTGTTCTTGAGTTGGTTTCAGGAAAAGAAGCCTTTTCTGCTGATAAAGGCGAGATTCTGGTGCATGTAGCATCTCCACTTATCCACAAGATTCTTGATTCCAGTATAGATATTGCAGAAGATAATGTGAGAGGGTTTTTGGATCCAAGATTGTCAAGAGATAGCATTAATATTGATGAAGTGAAGACAATGCTGAGTGTGGCTGCGCTCTGCGTCAGTAGCCCACCATCTCTAAAACCTTCAGCTTCTCAAGATCCCATCTTTGAGTTTGTTGGATAAGCTTGAAATTATAATTATCTATTTCTTACCAAGATATGGATTAAGAAATAGTAAAGTTCTAAATATTTAGGAGTTATCTAAATATCATATGTTTAATAGGATTAGGACTTTGTGTTTTATATAAATAGAGAGATGTCAAAGTGTGGCATCCTATTGTGATTGATAAGCTTTAGTTTTGAGAGAATTTTCTAAAGCATTGTGGTATTAATAAGAGAGCAAATTCTTATTAAGATTGTTTGAGTTCTTCTTTGAGTTTCTACACGTGGTATCAGACCATCTAGGTTTTGATTCAATTCAGGCTAAAAGATGGGAGATCTAGTGACGTTTTCAGCGAAACCTAAAGAACCAGGGTCTTTCTCGGCTACTTGTCCTATGCTAAACTCAACGAATTACACCGTATGGGCTATTAGGATAAAGCTCTTACTGAAATTACACAAAGTATGGGAAGCTGTCGAAGAAGATTCAAAGGATGATGAGAAAAACATTGGGGCCATGACGTTGTTGTTCTCATCTATACCGGAAACACTGGTGTTACAACTAGGGGAACTTGATACATCAAAGAAAGTTTGGGAAGCGATTAAATCAAGGTACATGGGTGCAGATAGGGTTCGCGAGGCACGACTGCGGACTCTCATGTTTGATTTCGATAGGTTGATGATGAAAGATGATGAGAAAATCGATGACTTTGTGGGAAAAATAGCAGAGGTTTCATCAAAATCCGCTGCCCTGGGAAAAAATATAGAAGAACCAAAGTTAGTAATGAAGTTTCTTTCTGGTCTTCCTCAAAAGAAGTTTATACACATTGTTGCCTCATTAGAGCAAGTTCTTGACCTCAATACTACAAGCTTCGAAGATGTTGTTGGACGAATGAAGACCTACGAGGAACGTATTGCACATGTTGAGGAGGAAACGCAAAATAATCAAAAGCTCATGTATGCAAACTCGGAGACGTCCTCAAACTCTTCGTATCACGAGAATAATGGAAACTATCGTGGACGGGGACGAGGTGGTAGGTATTATAACAGAGGCAAAGGAAGAGGAAGGAATAATGGACGTTATAACTATGGTGAAGTCGATCTATCAAAGATCATATGCTTCCGATGTGATAAGAACGGTCATTATGCATCTACATGTCCTGATCGACTATTGAAATTACATGAAACTACAGAGGCTAAGGAAAAGGAAGACGACACCACAGAAGCAGAGGAGTTAATGATGCACGAGGTAGTGTACTTAAATGAGAGAAACATTAACCCACAAGAATTCGAAGATGTTTCAGAGGACGTTTGGTATCTAGACAACGGTGCAAGTAATCACATGACCGGTAACAGAAGTTATTTCACAGAGATTAATGAGAAGATCACCGGAAAAGTGTGTTTTGGTGATGATTCTCGTATAGAGATAAAAGGAAAAGGTTCGATTCTGTTTTCAAGCAAAGATGGAATAAAGAAGAAGATAGCTGATGTTTATTACATCCCGAAGTTAAGGAGCAACATCATCAGTCTCGGTCAAGCTACAGAATGTGGTTGTGATGTTAGAATGAAGGATGACTATCTTATACTAAATGATAAAGACGGAAGACTCATAACAAAATCTAAAAGATCAAAGAATCGACTTTACAAGGTTCACATCAATATCGTCGATCCAGTTTGTCTTCAAGCTGTCACTTTAAGTGACTCAGAGAGATGGCATGCACGTCTAGGTCACATAGGGAAAGATTCAATGAAAAGGATGATCAAGAAAAAGCTGGTAACGGGAATACCAAATATTGAGATTGAAAGAGATACATGCGCCTCATGTTTGCTTGGCAAGCAAGCAAGACACTCTTTCCCGCAAGCAACTATCTTTAGAGCAGAAAAGGTACTCGATCTTGTACATGGTGACCTATGTGGTCCTATTACACCACAAACTCCATCCGGCAAGAGATATATTTTTGTTCTCATAGATGATTGCACTCGTTACATGTGGACCATTCTACTCAAGGAAAAAGGAGAAGCTTATGAGAAATTTAAACACTTTAAAGCGATGGTTGAAAAAGAAACAGGAACTACTATCAAGATTTTGAGAACAGACCGAGGAGGAGAATTTGTCTCGAATGAGTTTCAAAACTTCTGTGACAGTAACGGTATCATCAGACACTTGACTGCTCCTTATTCACCGCAACAGAATGGAGTAGTTGAGAGACGCAATAGGACTTTAATGGGGATGGTAAGAAGCATCTTGAAGGGTATGGAATGTCCTAATTATCTATGGGGTGAGGCTATAAGACACTCCACCTACCTCATTAACAGGGTAGGAACAAGAGTGCTTGAGGACAAAACTCCATGTGAGGCCTTAAAGTTAAGAAAACCCAATGTAGGACACATTCGTGTTTTTGGGTGCATCTGTTATGCAAAGATTGATACTCCACACCTCAAGAAGCTCGATGATAGGTCACGCATGCTAGTACATCTCGGTACTGAACCTGGATCAAAGGCCTACAGGTTATATAACCCTATCAACCGAAAGGTAGTCGTGAACAGAGATGTTATCTTTGATGAGAATAAAAGATGGAACTGGAAAGATGATTCTCAAGACAGTGGAGGAACGTTTAGCATCACCGTTGGAGCATTCGGAAACAGGGGAATGAGTGGCGATAATATTGGTGAAAACAAAAGTGTGGAAAGCAACAATAAACTTGTTGTAAGAAACGAAGATGTAGTTTTACCAATGCTTGAGGAACAAGAAACAGAAGATTTAGACGTCCCTGAAGAAATTATGCTAAGAAGATCAACAAGAGAGAAGAAGCTACCCGGGTATCTAGATGATTACATACTCTTAGCTGAGCTTGATGGTGAACGTCTCCTACTTAGTATGAATGATGAACCGTGGGACTACGAAGAAGCAAGAGATAAAAGGGTTTGGTGTGATGCGTGTGATGATGAGATTGCTTCTATCATCAAGAACAAAACATGGGATCTTGTTGATCTTCCCATTGGAGCAAAAGCTATTGGTTTAAAGTGGGTGTTCAAGGTCAAATGAAATGCAGATGGTACCAAAAATAAGCACAAGGCTAGATTGGTGGCAAAGGGTTATATACAGAGGCATGGAATCGATTTTGATGAGGTCTTTGCTCCAGTGGCTCGTATTGAGACTGTAAGATTTCTGATAGCATTGGCGGCTTCAAGAGGTTGGCAAATTCATCATCTGGACGTGAAAACGGCATTTCTCCATGGTGACTTAAAGGAGGAGGTGTTTGTTAGCCAACCACAAGGTTATGAAGTCAAGGGACAAGAGGGCAAGGTCTATAAGCTGAGAAAGGCACTTTATGGCTTACGACAAGCTCCACGTGCTTGGAACGAGAAACTTAATGAAGTGCTTGGGAGACTGGGTTTCTTGAAATGCAACAAAGAACCTGCACTTTACCGGAAGATGGAGAAAGAACACGTCCTACTTGTAGCCGTATATGTGGACGACTTGTTATTGACTGGTACAAGTCAAGATCAGATAAACGAATTCAAGAGAGGAATGGCAGAGAGTTTTGAGATGAGTGACCTTGGCAAGCTCACGTATTACCTTAGGATTGAGGTGATTCAACGACAAGATGGGATCACTTTGAGTCAAGAAAGGTACGCTATGAGGATACTATCTGAGTCGGGGATGAAAGACTGTAATTTGGTTCATGTGCCAATGGATCCTGGTCTGAGTTTGTCCAAGTCTATTGACGAAGAATGTGTGAATGAGAAAGAATACAGGCGGAACATAGGGTGTCTCAGATACTTGTTGCACACGCGACCAGATCTCTTTTATGTCGTGGGAGTTCTCAGCCGATATATGCAGTCACCGAAGGTATCTCATGAAGCTGCTCTGAAGGTCGTGTTGCGTTATCTACAAGGGACATTAGCCTATGGTTTAAACTTTAAGAGAACGAGCTATGAAGGAATCGTAGGATACAGTGATGCTTCACATAATGTTGATAAAGACGACGGAAGAAGTACGAGTGGACATGTCTTCTATTACGCTGAATGTCCGATCACGTGGAGCTCCCATAAACAAGATACAGTCGCATTATCTTCCTGCGAAGCGGAGTTTATGGCAGCCACTGATGCAGCTAAGCAAGCCATTTGGCTTAAAGATCTTTTGGAGGAGATAACAGAAATGGAAGGAGTGAAGGTGTCGATCATGGTTGATAATAAATCAACTATAGCACTGACAAAAAACCCAGTGTTCCATGGCCGCAGCAAACACATTCATCGTCGCTACCACTTTATAAGAGAATTTGTTGATAATGGGTTGATAGAAGTGCATCACATAGCCGGAGTAAACCAGAGAGCTGATATATTGACCAAGGCATTAGGAAAGCTGAAGTTTAAAGAAATGAGAGAGATCATAGGAGTTGAAGATTTGTCAAAAAATAATTTCAAGCTTAAGGGGGAGATTGTTGGATAAGCTTGAAATTATAATTATCTATTTCTTACCAAGATATGGATTAAGAAATAGTAAAGTTCTAAATATTTAGGAGTTATCTAAATATCATATGTTTAATAGGATTAGGACTTTGTGTTTTATATAAATAGAGATGTCAAAGTGTGGCATCCTATTGTGATTGATAAGCTTTAGTTTTGAGAGAATTTTCTAAAGCATTGTGGTATTAATAAGAGAGCAAATTCTTATTAAGATTGTTTGAGTTCTTCTTTGAGTTTCTACAGAGTTTACATGGTTGTGGTAAACTAGTGTGAGTTGAAGGTATCCAATGATTTCGATGTCGTTTAGAATGCTGTATAAAACTATGTAACTAATCTTTGTTTTGTTATGTGAATAGCATCAGGAAATGACATTTGGTGTAATTATCGTTTTTCATCCTTTGTGTGATTGTTTTATCTGTATTGAACTATTGAATATCAAATCCAAGAACACAAAGTCTTAATAAGAATAACTCTCTTATTAAACTCTTGAGAAAATCACTCAAAACTCAAGAACTCTAATCACAAACTTTCTTAAGGAAAACTCACTCAAAAACCTTAAGATCACAATCTCATAATCTCTAAACAATAAATTATGCCACACATTGACATTTCTTTATATAGAGATAACAACTTCCTAATCTCATTAATTTAAATTATTTAGATAACTCCTAAACAAGCATATTTCCTATTTCTTTCACATTCCAAATATATTTAGGATAAATTGCTTCGCAAGCTCTCTTCAAGCTTACTTCCAACAATCTGAAAATCTTAAGAGAGAGAGAGGTTGTCTTCGCGTCGATGTAATGTAAAAGCATGATACTTAGTTGCACTTCATGTACAAACTGTTTTTTTTGTTAAATACTCCATAGGTTTGTATAGATAATTTTTTAGAGTTTTTACACATTAAGAAAACACATTAAATCATTATAATAAATATATCATTTTTATAATTTTCAATTTTCAATAATATTTGATCAATAATAACTCAATAAAATCAATTAATTTTTTTGAAATTTGCAATATTGTCTCAGAAAACACAAAAGTTTATTTTTATGAAACAATTTTTTTTCCCTAAAAAATATACAGAGGGAGTATCATTTAACAAACATTAAAAAAGCATATGACATTGGGAATAAGCAAAGTTTATGTTTATAGTGTTTCTAGAGGCTCAGTTTCCCAATTTCTTAACTAGAGAGTAACACAACCTTCAAAGGCATATTTAGTAGAGGTTTTTCTTGATTGATTTTTTTTAGATTAAAAGTCCAAAGGAGTTCAAATCTCAGGTAACCTAGTTAGAGGTTTTCCTTGAATGGCTTGTTTTTTAAAAGTGATGGGCTTGTAGAACAAACTAAAACTTGGTCTGGACAAACTATAAGGAGTTCAAAGAACTGAGAAAAGTTCATGACATAGTTTATTTTAGCACAATTGTATTATTGACTGAATATTTGTGTCTTGGAAGTCTCATTTCCTAATCCATTTCCTCCCACTTTATATTTTTTCTCACTTCTCCTATGTTCCGCTTTTTAGTGTATCATGTTGGGTTCAAAATTGGTACTTTCGAGATCAATAGCCAAGATTGCGATAAATCTACTGAGCCAGAAATGTTGAGAAAAACAATTCCACATATGCTGAGCCAACTAGAACGGATAGAACTACACTCTAAGTAACTCCTCCCCGAAACAAGGTTTGCATTTCCAGAAAAGAGTTAAAGAAAATCATCCTCTCACAAAGATTCGCAATAATCGACATGTATTACATAAAACATTTCCTTAAAGGAAACTTCGAAACATTTTCTATGGAAACAAAATCATAGGACCAGTTTAGAAGCTACAAAAGTATACTAGATTATCATCGGACGACAAAAAATTACAAGGGAAAGAGGAGAGAAATCCTCATCGTCCATGAGTCACTCTCGCTCCATTTCTCATCGCCCTTCAAGCCATTGAACATATTCACGAGAAATGTAGCCCTCATATCATGCACGGGAACATCAAATCTTCCAACGTACTTCTAGACAAAAACTTCAACTCTAAGATCTGTTATTTCGGGTCAGCTAAAGTCAGGTTCTCTTCAATGTGCAAAAGAATCAAGACCAATGTGCACAACTTGGCTCTTCTTATCTCGTCCAAGAAAGATGAAGAAGATGTTGGTGCCAAGACTCTCGGTTTGAATCAAACCGAGATGACATGTGACCTGATGCAAGTGGACGTTTGATCTGTCCCTTTCTTCTGAGCTGCAGCTAAGTTCCTTGTCTTCATTAAGAAATAGTTGTTTAAAGTTTCCCCCACAATATTAGTAGTTTATTGTCTTGGTTGTCTTGTTGTGAAGCTTGGCTATAAAGAGCCCCATTTGTAAACGAAATTAACTAAGCTGAATGGGGGAGTTCCTTTCTTCTTCACCATTCTCTGGTCCCATTCTCTCTCTATTCTCTCGTCTTTTGACCCTAATCTCTTATATTTTTCCTAATTCACTCTTATTCGCCAATACTCTCCGTTGCAGTCTCTTTGATTCTCACTTAGTCTCTCATTCTCTTTATCTTTAATTCCGACCACTCTCTATTCTAAACACCACTCACACACCATAATCTGTCTATTCTCACATGGTATCATAGATTCAAGCTCTTAAAACTCACAAGTCTTCCGAAAATCAAGCACAAGATCACCCTCATTGCTGTTTCAAACCATTGAAGATTTTCTGTCTAGACAGCTATCCAATCTCTTCAAGAAGAAGAAGACTGCATCCATTTCGTGTCCAGAGACCTCCCAAGGTCTATCTCCCTCTCTTCTTCTCAGCATGAAGAGATCTTTTGAAGAGAGAAGGTTTTGGAGCTGTTTGGCAAGCAAAACTCCAGACCAACTATGTACAAGCGATTCTTATGTTCTTTCGAAGATGGAGTCTCTCACTGTGTTCCAGAAGGTGGCGTCTGGTATTCAGGAAGAAAGGAGGGGTCTTAAGAATGAGTGGTACAAAGGGAAAACACACAAAAGGAAATGGAGTGGGGGTAGAGAACTCAAACTCCAAATCTGACAAGTTCACTTGTGTGCCTTGGAGGTTCAAGGAATCAGCTCACGTTCATTGGTTGTATGTTAAACTCCTAACCCTTATTAAAAGCCTGTGTAGTTATGTCTGGTTATGTTGATTGGTGTGTTTGGTATCCTTGGGACAAGTTAAAGTTGCTAGAGTTGTTGAACCTAGTGTATGTTCCATGATACTTAAAGAGTTGTGTGTGTGTGTATTGTTTCATAGGAGTCTTTAAGTTTGGTAGCATAGTTTTGTCTAATTTTTGTCCTAAAATATTTAGTTGTGTTGTTTCTGGTCCAAGCGAATTGTTTAACCTCAATTTTGTGTCTTGTTGCGTTGCTCAAGGTCTAGGAGAGTTTCTTGATCTTGTATTGCATATATATGGTTGTTAAGGTGATTGGATGAGTTGTCTAGTATCTGGTTTTGTCATTTGAGCATGTCATTGTTTAAATGATCATTAAAATAGTCTAAGAGTCTTGTTGTTGACAAGTGTAAAAGTGTTATGAAATCTCCCACAAAATTTCGCTTCTTTGAAGCCTAGCCTTTTGATTTGTGTGATTGCCAATCAGAGTGCTTCCGCCTCTGTTTCAGGTGTAGTAGACATAGGATTCACCGCTGATGATCCTACGATGAGTTGCTTGCCTTCCTTATCATGTAAAGATCATCTCATTCCAGCATGCTGATTTGCCAATATCCTGATCCATCTACAAAACATGACGAACTATTGGTCACTAATAAATTTCAAAGGATATTGTCTTGGATTGTTGGCTTCTCTTATGTGATTTACAAATTTCTATGTTGTTTGTGACTTATCTCACTCTCCTTGGCTTCATAAATTTATGAGAAAACTCTAAAATCTGACGAAGCATTATTGATTGTTTATGTAATCCCTCGTCTCTTGTTATTACAAATAATATTTTTTCCTCCTTTCAAAATTTACGATCTTACAAAGGATTATTTCCAATATTACCTTCGGAGATAACATGGAGAAGTAGGGTTACTTAGGAAGATAAGATGTAAGATCCCTATCCCTATCCCACCAAACCAAATTTCTTTATACTTTAAAGGAAACCCTGCTAGTCAAGTGCCCATTAGAGTTAAACATAGGGTTTCCTCTTTTTCCTTATAAATAAAGAGTCTCCATCCCTTCTCCTATTAGAAATACACAACGAAGCCCTGAAAAGTTCCAGAAATATTAGAAACCTTAGACGTCAAGGTATCTTCTTTTCTCTTCTCTTTCCTTTTCTCTCAGCCTCCCTCTCTTTCTCTCTCTCTCACGTCTGTCTCTCTCTTGTCGCGTCTCTCTCTCTTCGACACCATGAAGCCGCCGGAGAGGCACCGGAGAGCATCTGCCGGTCTTCCCTCACCTCCCCCGAGAAGTCATGTGATGTTGATGATGTTGTGCTTCATCGCTGCTTGTTCCCTCCCGTGTTAAGAACTGCGTTCCAGATCTAGATCTTCAATCTAGGTGGGTCTGTCTTGAAACCAATTTCTTCTCTTGAACTATCATATTGTTGAATTTTGGATTAGGTCTGGTTAGGTTTGATTACTCATTAGGCTGTTAAATCATGATGGTTGTTAGGTTGCTAGATGCATATGACATACCACATATGAATGCTCATATTGTTGAAAGACTTAATGGACTGATTGTGTTGATGTGAGGAATTGTTTGCGGTATTGTTTGTTGTTTTTTATGACTAAATTGCAATCTAGGTGGTTAGACAGAATTACAAGATTAGGTTATTAGAACTTGAATGGGATAAATGATTGAAATTAAGGATGACTATGTGATATACCTTGTTATTTACCAGTTTAAGACTACCATTTAGACCCTATTTGGAGGCTGCAATGTATGTCTAGACTGTGTTTTAGAGTCTTTTCTGGTCAAGGTACGTTTTGGAGCATTATGGAGATAATTTAGTTTGGTGAAGCATTCAGAGAAGATATCCGGTAGCTGTTCAGTCACAGTCGAGGTCAAGCCTGACCATCGATCGACAGTGCATGCTTCCTGTCGATCGATGGTCTACTCGCAGAGCAATCGGCCGACTACAAACCCAAGTCAAGATAATTTACAAAAATGCCTCAGGAGGAGTTTTGACCTAGTTTTATAAGGTCTTGCCATTGTTTAGGCAAAAAGACACAACACACGACATAGATTTTATAGCATAATGTTAATTAGAGTTTTAGTAGTTTTGGGGAGAAGATCTGAACTTCGTCATAGATTTGTATTCGAACCCCGTTATCGGTTCTATGCATTTTATTATTCAGTTTATCATGCTTTCTATGATTATGTCTGGGTAATTCTCTTGTTAGATTTAGGGTTCATTATGATATTGATTAATTACCCCAAAAATAAAATTTTGAGGATGAAAAGATATCCATCTTTGGAATTGTGTTTAATGCTTGTGTTCTAGAGTAGCTAACTAGAACCCTGAACCTAAGACATAGACAACTACGAGAGTATGTTCTTTGCGTGAATTGATTCCATTGAGTTAGGTTGTTAGATACATGCGAGAGCTGGTTTAATTAACCTAGTGAACGCACTTCCTGTCCGATAATCGTCGATCGACACTAGGCCTTCACCGTCGATCGACACTAGGCCTTCACCATCGATCGATGGTCGACTCCTCTGTTTTCGTACGAGAGTTGGAACGAGAGGGGGTCAGATTATGATTAAGGTCCTTGCATATTTCATAATTCCTTGCATCTTATTCATTATAGTTCACTTGCATGAAACCCTAGATCTATATTTTCTTTCATTGAATCAGTTTAACTTATTTAGCAAATTTCCTTTTTTTGTAATAAACCCTCATTACAAACCTCCTATGTATAGCTTTCCTAGCTTAATCTTTAGGACTGAGAAATCTATTGTGTGCTATCGCTCTATGTGGATTCGATCCCTAAGTACTACAATTTGACCTCTCTTGGCAAAAGTACTTTATAGGGTTAATTTGATAGATTGTCTGCTTAATTATAAACCTTAACCCGCACGCTGTCAAATTGGCACTGTTGCTAGGGAGCAAGGATCACCATTAGTTTATGTTCTAGGGTTTAGTCTAGGTTTTTCTTTTATTGCAAGTTACTGTTAATTTTTTTCTCTTGTCTTTGAGGTGCATGCCCAACAGTACTAGAAGCCAAAAGAACAAGGAATTACTCTTCTCAACCCATTGCAATCAACCATTCAATCCGCAAGCAGACGCGACTAGCATCGATCAACAGCTGCACTCGGTCGTCGATCGACACTTGCGCATCAACATCGATCGACAATACCATATTGGCATCGACTGGCAGTAACTCCAAAAAGATGGTTGCGACTCTAATTATGGTCCAAGACGAGAGAGGAAACCTGTATGACCTTAAAGGTCATCTGCGTAATGCAACATGTCAAAGGATTGATGAACAAGGAGCTATAATCCCTAAACCAGAAGCAAACGCTACAGTAGCTCAACCTGAAGCTGTCACCCAAGCTGCTCAACGAACACTGGCAGACTACAATCGTCCAGACCAGTTCTATACTAATAGATCCTTCATTCGTCATCCAGGTTTCCAGAGGAATGATTTTGAGATCAAACCGTCCTTCTTCGCACTTGTTGCGCAGACACCCTACCATGGAATGTGACACGAGCACTCTATGGACCATCTGGAGCGATTTGAGGATCTAGTTTCTGCTATCAAAGTCAATGGAGTCACTGAGGACTATCTATTATGAAGCTCTTCAAGTACTCAATTGCTGGAGATGCTTCGCATTGGCTCAAGCAACTATCACCAGGATCTCTAAAATCCTGGATATACATCAAGAATGCATTCCTACGCAACTTCTACGATGCCGTAAGAGCAGAAGACTTGAGAAGCAGGATCGCTACATTCACCCAGGAACCTGGGGAATCGTTTAGAAGCTTTGGTTCAGATTTAAGTCCTACTAGAGAGATTTCCCACACCACGGCTTCAATGAAGTACAGCTACTTAGCACTTTCTTCAGAGGTATTGATCTGCAATACCAAATGACCTTAGACACCGCTAATGAAGGAAACTTCAACACTAGGAGTCCAAAGGAAGCAACAAGGCTTATTGAGAACTTGGGGTCTAGCAATAGCACCAAGAACACTGACTATGAGAGGAAGAAATCAGCTCCATCTCTGAGTAAGAACAAAAAGATGAAGTCATGGCAAAGCTGGATAGTGTTCAAAAATTTCTCAAGAAGTGAAAGCCATGGAAGAAGAAGATGGGGAGGAGGATGTGAACTTTGTTGGTGGAAACGGTTATCAGAGACAAGGAAATCCAGGCTACAACTAGAAATCCTATGGTGGCAACATGAGTAACTACAATCAGAATCCACAGCAGAATGAGCATGTTAGAAGTTATGGTTGATAGGATACTGGAGCAGCAACAGAATATGACTGTGAACTTCAATGGAAAGATAGACTTGCTGTACAACAATCTCAACACCAAGTTTGAAAACCTCAATACTCATGTCAAGAAGCTGGATAATCAAGTAAGTAGTGCAAACAAGTGAGGCCATTTAATAACATGAAGCCTTGATAAAGGAGAAAGAGGAAGCTAGTCAGAAGCACCATGTCAATGCATTGATAGCTGAAGACTTTTGGCAAGAGGTGAAGAGAGAACAACTATAAGAATGAGATTTTCGTGTGGAAAGTGCCATGTCTTTCGAAAGTTGGCATTGTTGTCGTTCAACGCCAGAACTGGACCTTCGATCGACGAAATTTACAGAATCAGTCGCCTCGTGTGAATTCTCCAACATCGATCGATGGCATGAAGAAAGCATCGTCCGACAGCCCCCAACAGAGCCGAGTCGTCTACCAAGTCTGAGTGCCAGCCTATTCGTCAGACCTTCAAGGATGGAGAACCAGGAACAGAATGCCAGTACACATGATCCCATGACAACAAAAATACACTCTATAAGGAAGCAGAAGATTCCCAAACATCTTCGCAGAGAAGCAACTGACAAAGAGATGGATGGCTTTGCCAAAAGAGTTTTTAAAATGCCTTTAGATACTCCATTTGATGAAACATATTATACTCACATATTATGGATGTTTTTCAGGGAATCCAGGGAAACAAAAAAGGACATAGAGCACATGTTCAATGACCTCAGGGAGAGGACAAAGCAGTGGACTACTCTCAAGAAGAAAAGTGACTTTGGGAAGTTTGTGGTCCCATGTTATGTCAAAGGTCACGAGTATCCTAACGCCCTCTGCAACACTAGCAGTCAGCATTATACCTAGAGTGATGGCAGAGAGGCTAAACCTGAAAGTGAAGCCTTCTAGTGATTCTTTCACCTTTGTGGATTGCTCCAAAGTGAATTTAGGAGGGATAGCCAGAGACGTCCCAATGCAGATTCACAATGCAATAGTTCCAATAGACTTCCATGTGATGGACATAAAGATTGATTGGAACTCCTCCTTACTCCTTGGAAGAGATTTCAAACTATGGGAGCTATCTGCGACATGAAGACAAACAGGTTGTATCTATCCTTGATCGATCTATACATTTTCTATGAACCTGTTAAAGTTAAGAGAAAGGCTACTCAGATAAAATTGGGTGATGATCCATGTTTGATTGCTACATGCTTCTACAAATACGATCAAGACGATGAGCCTGCAGACATAGCATTGATCAACACCCAAATTTTGGAGTCAGTAAAAGGTTCATTCAACCAGAAGCAGCACGGATCCCACCCTCTGGTCTTGATCGACGATAACAAATCACCATCGGTTGACGGTGTTGCCTTAAAATCAGAACAACGAAGACAATCAAGAAGAGATAGTCTACACCGGGCAACAATACCGTGAGAGGATGCCAGAACCTGACAACCAAGTGTATGATGAGTCTTACTTTGAAGAAGAAGCTGTTGAGCACCATGTCTTTGCACTCGAAGAATCTGGAAATTTCAAGGGATCCTATGGAAGCTGGAATGTAGCATCAATCAACGGTGACTCTGTACCATCGATCGACGATGACCCGACAAGATAGAGTGATGATTATGGCTTCCTCAGAACAGATGACTTTGGAATCATGAGAGACCCAGATGGAAATGCATAGGCAATGTATAGAAGAATTTTAAATGTGTCCAAGGACAATATCACAATCATACTAGCTATGGCCAATGGAGCAGGGAATCTCTTCGAAAATCAGGCATCGGGTAAGGTAGTCAACTCAGCATCGATCGATGGCAACAGTTGGGCATCGATCGACAGGCAGAGACTGGTAACGAATGACTTATTACATGACAAGCTAGATGGAGTGTACTTTTCCTCAGGACATAATGAGGGAAAGTATGAACCAGATTTTGGAGGATATTTCAGAGCCCACATATGCCAGACTTAACATGCTGACGGAACACATTCAAAGACTTGAAGACGGGATGCACAAATCGGCTTTTGCTCAGCAGGAGATTGAAAATCAGCAGGACGGAGCAGATGCGGCTAGAAGAGGTTTTATCAGTGCATGGTTTGAGAGATGCTGCGAATATGGGGATACTTGCTTTTCACATTGGTTTTATAACTTACCTTCCAGAAGTCAGAACGTCAGGCTTAAGACTATAACCAAGCGCTGAGTGGGAGGCAACCCAATGTTTAGTAAGTTTTAATTTAGTTCTTCATTATCCAGTTATTGATTATGTTTTTTATCTAATTACTTTAGGTTTTCAAAGGAGGAGTAGAACAGTTCGAACTCACCATCGGTCGACACCACAATATCTCTATCGGTCGATGGCATGGCTGGTTTACCATCAGTCGACACTCTTTACAGAGTTTGGTAACCTCAACTTTCTCTCAACCTTTTACTTGTGCTTTAGTTTTATTAACCGAAACCGACGAGATATCATTGGGGATAGTGTCATTCAAGTCTGAGGGAGGTCGTTGATGCTTTTATCTATTTTGAGCTTTATCTATTAAGTTTTTCAAATTGTTTTAATAGAGTTAAGAAGAGGATTATGATCAGAACTTATTTATTGACTAACCATACTTTAGCACCATTCTTAGACATGTTGATTGCAGAGAGTACTAGAGATGCCAAAGTGGACCATCCTGCCTTTAGATCATGCTTACTAAGAAAGTCTGAACGAACCAAAGCTGATCTCCAACCTAATACTGACTACTTTGCTTGCTTTGGGGTTTGGTATACATTGGATAAGATTCCTTCTGCAAGTCTATAAGGTACTAGTCTGTTAATTCTGATTTCCTATCTCTCTTTCTCTTCAGGATCCATAATAGAAAAGATTGAGATGATTTCCAGAGATGAAGAGGGGTAGGTACATTACCAATGACCCCACTATTCTAATTCATAGGAATGATCACACATTGTTGGAAGCGAGGAGTATGTACATTACCAATGGCCGCATTATCCGCCTACAACTTTGTATTTAAAAAAATCGAAAATGAGATGGCAAGATGGACTGAAGGAACATCATTGTCCATTAAATTTGAGAATTAAAATATTCTGAAAGAAAAGAGGAAAGAGAGGGATCAGGAAACGCTTTATACCTATACATGCAAGTTTGTACGAGTTGAGTCCATGTGTCCTCTGATCGATACTCCCAAGTAAGGCCTGCACTTTATTTTATGCAAAGAAATGAGATCAATAGAGGGGCGAGTCAGATTAGTATTTGTTGAGTTGCTGATAGAATGTATTTGGTTTTTATACTAGGATAAGACATATAAAGTTTCCCTTTGATTAGCACTATTCGATGTGGTTGCGGTATAGTATGGTGATAGTCATGCTTATGTATTATGTGAGTCCCCGCTTTTCAAAACTCTTTTGCAGGCTACTTTTGTTTTACTTGAGGACAAACAAAAAGTTAAGTATGGGGGAGTTGATATACCTTTTTATTTACCAGTGTAAGACTATCATTTGGATCCTATTTGGAGTCTGCTATGTATGTCTAGACTGTGTTTTAGAGTCTTTTTAGGTCAAGGTACGTTTTGGAGCATTATAGAGATAATGGAACTTGGTAGAGCATTCAAAGAAGATATCCAGTAGCTGTTCAGACAGAGTCGAGGTCAAGCCTGACCATCGATAGACGGTGTATGCTTGCTGTCGATCGACGGTCTACTCGAAGAGAAATTGGCCGACTTCAAGCTCAAGTCAAGATAATTTACAAAAATTCCCCTAGATGAGTTTTGACATAGTTTATAAGGTCTTGCCATTGTTTAGAAAAATAGACACAACACAAGACAGAGATTTTATAGCATAACATTATTTAGCGTTTTTAGTAGTTTTGGAGATTAGATCTGAATTCCTTTAGAGATTTGTATTGGAATCCTTATCTATTCTATGCATTTTATTATTCAGTTTATTACGCTTTCGAAGATTATGTCTGAGTAATTCTCTTTTTAGATTTAGGGTTTATTATGGTATTGATGAATTAGCCCAAAAATAGGATTGTTAGGATGAAAGATATCCATCTTTGGAGTTGTGTTTAATGCTTGTGTTCTAGAGTAGCTAACTAGAACCCTTCACCTAGGACATAGACAACTATGATAGTAGTTTCTCTGCCTGAATTGATTCCATTGAGTTAGGTTGTTAGATACATGCGAGAGCTGGTTTAATTAACCTAGCGGACACACTTCTTGTTTGATAACCGTCGATCGACACTAGGCCTTCGCGGTCGACCGATGGTCGACTCCTCTGTTCGCATATGAGAGTTGGAACGAGAGGGGATCGGATTGTGATTAAGGTCCTTGCATATTGCATAATTCCTTGTTTCTTATTCATTATAATTCACTTGCCTAAAATCCTAGATCTATATTTTCCTTATATGAATCATTTAACTTATTTAGCAAATTTCCTTTTTGGAATAAACCCCCATTACAAACCTCCTATTTATAAGTTGCCTAGCTTAACCTTTAGGACTCTGAAATTATTGTGTTCCCTCGCTCTCTGTGGATTCGATTCTTAAGTACTACAATTTGACCTCTCTTGGCAAGAGTAGTTTATAGGGTTAATTTGATAGATTGTCTGCTTAATTATAAACCTTAACCCCGATGCTGTCACTATGTGTTTTATGTGAGTCTCCGCAAAGTGTTGAATGTAGAGGGAGAGTGGTGCCGGTTAAGGGTGTGGTGTACCTGTTTGGCATGTGCCGATTTTGCGTGTGTGACTTCCGGTTTGGAAGGTGTGAGTAGCAGTTGGGCATGGTGTTGGACTCTGTGCATACGGACATCAGCCTTGGGGGGACGTAGACGGTCATTTTGTGTCAGGTCGTTAGCCTCGTGAGGGATAGCAACATATGGATGTGAATCATGTTAAGATTTGTGCGCGTTTGTATGTGTGTGTAGCGTTGTTGATTGTTATTAGTAATCGAGTTGTAATAAATGTTCGTGCGGCTAGTCTGTCCTTGTTCTGCATTGAGCTATATGGGTGGCCATGCAGAGAAGCTGGTCTAGAAGCCATCTCACTGAGTAATCAATTTACTCATGCCCTCCCCCCCCTTTCCATTTCCCTCCCTCTTACACTGATACAAATAGAAGTACTGAATATCGGTTGGGTTCGTGGATTTAAAAAGAAGGAACTCGTTTGTTGATTCTCGGACAATTTGTGGGACACAATGGCTTATGTTTTGGCGTAGACATGTGTATGTATGTCCTCACTCCTGTTCGGTTTTGGGAGGAAGCAGGTCTTACAATTTGGTATCAGAGCCCATGCTAAGGTCTCTCGCTATTAATGTGAGAGATCAGTTTCCCCCTTTGTGAAATCCTTATTTCAGTTTGCAAAAACATTTGTGAAATTTTATGGTTCCTTTAAAGTTTTGGGAACTGTTTTGAAAACCACCAACCATATAGAATGTTTTTGTTTCTATTACGGCTCTGATCAGATCTGGTTACTTGTGGGATGCTTTCCCCAACTGGCATCTTTGAAGTGGTTAAATTTTTTTAGTTCGTCGTGCATGTTCTTATTTGATTTTTGCACGCCAAATTGATCAACTTTTTAAACCGGATCGGAGATGTTAGATCGTAGTCCAAATGGTACCCTTGAATTTGCCATCAAAACCATCTATGCATAGTTAGAAATGAGAAATGAAGTGCAGAGTGTTGATGCACCATCGTCAAAGGAGTGCATAGTAGTTTATCAGTTTTTCCTGCCATTGCTTGAGCCGAAGGTGATGCCAGTCAAGCGAGGACGTGGTGGCCCCATTAAGCTGTGTTCAGACCCTGTTTTGGAGGGGGGGGGAAGTTGTTCCGGTGGAGGAGCCACCAAAGAGTAAGCGGGGTCGTTCGCGAAAGACCCCCATTGCGGGTGTGGGTATTGTAGAAGGAAGTTCCAAACAGAGAGAGTGTGAACCCGTAGTTTAGATGTTGCCAATATTCGTCTCAGCCAAGGACTACACTAATGAGTTCAGGTGTGGCCAAGATGTGAAAGTCGAAAATGAGGAGGGTTGGTGCCAATTCTATTTGTAGGGACTCTATAAGTACATTCATGTTGAATTGAATAGTTAAAAGGAACCGTTGGAGTTTTCCTTTGTAAGGCGGGTGGCTGGTCAAGCAATGGAAGCAGAGGAGTTGATCGTTATTAGAGCCATTGATATCTCTAGCTTTGAACCAAAGGAGGACCCGTCTGAAGATTGGAAGTGGGAAGATGAACCAGGGTCACCAGCTAGAGTTGCCCACACTACCTATTTTGGATCCGAGTCGGGATGAGCTTCTCCATTTCATAGTGGCTAGTTGAGATCCTAGGTTTATGTTGTCAGAGTAGGACACAAGTTTTTCTTTTTCTCTTGTTGGCTTTGGTGTTCATTTCTTATGCTAAGATTTCCTACCAATTGAGGAGAGTGCCTCAAGCTTTTACTTATCCTATTGTAGTCCCTACTCCCATTTCATTTATTATATTGATTCATTGCCTTTAAGATCCTTGGGTAAAGTTTTGTGTGGTATTGATTTCTTTCCCAGAAGATTGTTGTGTCTTACATGTATTTGTGGGATAAGGTGTTATGGCTTTGAATCTGAGTGTATTCGGAATTCGGGTCAAATTCCCATTAACAGCGGGATAACTGTAAGATCCCTATCTCACTAGCCTAAATTTATCTTTTTTTTTTTAATTTTAAAGGGAAGCCCACTATGTCCAAAGCCAATTAGGGTTAAACCTTTGGTTTCCCCTCAATTTCTTATGAATTTAGAGCCTCCATTCTTTTTCTCCCATAAGAAATCGAGAGTGAAGCCCTGCAAAGTTCAAGAGATATTAGAACACCCTAGCCGTTAAGGTATCTCCTTTTCTCTTCTCTCTCCTTGTCTTTTGGCCTCTCTCTCTTTCTCTCTATCTTGTGTGTCTCTCGCTCGTCGCGTATCTCTCTCCTAGCCACCGTTAAGCCACCAGAGTGCCACTGGAGAGCATCTGCCAGTATGCCCTCACATCCACCGAGAAGTCGTGTGGTGTTGATAATGTTGTGGTTCGTCGCTTCTTGTTCCTGTGTTCAGATCTGCGTTCCAAATCTATATATATTCTGAATCAGTCTCCAGTTCTTCCATCCAGGTGGGTTGGTATTGAAACCAGTTTCTTCTCTTGAACTTTCTTATTGTTGAAGGTTGGATAAGGTCTGGTTAGTCTTGATTCCTTGTTAAGTTGTTATATCATAATGGTTGCTAGATTCATATGACATACCGTATAAGAATGCTCATACTGTTAAAGGACTTAATGGACTGATTGTGTTGATATCTGGAATATTTTGCGCTATTGTTTGTTGTTTATTTATGACTTTATTGCGATCTAGGTGGTTAGAAATAACTAAATGATTAGGTTATTAGAAGTTTGAATTTGATAAATGATTGATTGTTAGGATGGGAATATGTGTTGTAGGTGAGTGTCTACGAATTTTTTAATGTAGAGGGAGAGTGGTGCCGGTTAGGCGTGTGGTGTGCCTGTTTGGGGTGTTCTGGTTTGGCATTTGTTACTACTGGTTGGGCAGGTATGACTGCTGATTCCAAACCGAGCGAGTACGGACCCGTAGTTCAGACGTTTCCGAGATTTTACTCAGCCCATGACTACACTAACGAGTTACCGGGTATGGCCAAGATGTGAAAGTCAAAAAGTGAGGAGGGTTGGCGCCAGTTGTACTTGGAAGGAATCTGTAAGGACATTCAGGTTTAATTGAACGGTGTATTGCAACCGTTGGAGTTTTCCTTGGTGAGGCGGTGGCTGGTTAAGCAGTGGATGCAGAGCAGTTGATCGTTAGTAGAGCCATTGATATCTCAAGCTCTGAACCAGAGGAGGACCCGTCTGAAGAATTGCAGTGGGAAGATGAACTTGGGTCGCCATCTAGAGTTGCCCACACTACCTATTTTGAATCCGAGTCTGGATGTGCATGTCCATTTCACAGTGGCTAGCTGAGATCCTATGTTTATGTTGTAGGACACATGTTTTTTTTTTCTTGTTGGCTTTGTGTTCATTTTCCAATGCTAAGGTTTCCTACCGATTGAGTAAAGTGCCTCAAGTTTTTACTTATCCTATTGTAGTCCTACTCCCATTTCATTTATTATATTGATTAATTGCCTTTAAGATCCTTAAGTAAAGTTTTGTGTGGTCTTGATTTCTTTCCCCCAATATTTTTGTGTCTTACATGTATTTGTGGGATAAGGTGTTACGGCTTAGAGTCTGAGTGTATTCAGAATTCAGGTCGAATTCCCATTAACAGGGGGATAATTGTAAGATCCCTGTCTCACTAGCCTATTTTTTTTTGATTTTTCTAAAAGGGAAGCCCACGATGTCCAAAACAAATTAGGGTTAAGCCTTTGGTTTCTCCTTCATTTAATATGAATTGAGAGCCTCCATTATTTTCTCCCATCAAAAATCGAGAGTGAAGCCCTGCAGATTTCAAGAGATATTAGAACACCCTAGCCGTCAAGGTATTGCATGTAGCCAGCCAATATGCAGAGGCTTCCTCAGGTTCAATGGAGTGTGCCACGAATTCGACCTTCGCAACAACTTCACCATCCTAGGTACGAAGATTATCGAGATCAAAGCAAGAAGACAAAGCATTGTCTTAAGCTCTCTGGCCTGAAGACATGATCAAGAACAACAAAAGAAAGAAATGGAGAGAAATATTTTTCTACCTTAAATGAAGTTCTTGTGGAAGTAAGCAAGTTAAAAGTTTGAAAACTTACTCCACATACTTATAGGCAAGAAAAAATTACTATTCATCTTCAGACTTTCAGCCATTAATGCCACCTAACTTGCCTAACCTACCTAGCCGATCGCAAGAACATCACGATTCTAACAAGCTGCGGGGCTAACTATTGGGGTCAAAATCGGTTACGACGGAATCAATGCCTGAAAGTTCCTGAAACATTTATTTTCTAAAAAAAGAAAATAAAAAGTGCGGGAAACTAAAACTAAAACTTCGTATAATTCAAAAATAATTATACGAAAAGTTATCGGGAAAGATCCTCGAGCAACGAAATGATCGAATCAGCCGTGTCCAACCCTCTTGAAGGCGAGTTGAATTGACCAAGTCCAACTCGCCATCATTCGAGTTGGAGCAGCTTGCCCAACTCGACTGATGGCGAGTTGGATTGTCTCCATCCAACTCGCCATCAGGCGAGTTGAGATTGCTCGACCAACTCACCTGATGGCGAGTTCGAGTGTCTCCATCCAACTCGCCATCAGGAGAGTTTAGATTACCCATCCAACTCGCCATCATGCGAATTGGATAAGCTCGTCGAACTCGTCTGTTGGCGAGTTAAATTCTCCCCATCAAACTTTTCATCAGGCAAGTTGGATCAGCTCGTCTTGGATCAGCACCACCCGTCTCGGTCTTGACCAGTCTCACCTTTGAACCTTGACCACACTGTCTCTTGTTTTGTCTCGATTTGAGTTACCATTGGAACTTTACAATAGACACCATAAAGACTTGTTTTTCGTATAAAATCAAATTGATTATATAAAACAATAACGGTTGACTTAAGACTAAAGTTTCCTTGACTATACGAGTAATTTGAACTATTTATAAAACCGACGTCATACCAAAGGTGTTCTGTCGAAAAAATCATAAAAATGTTTAAGTCAAAACGGCCCCAAACGGTCTAAAACACGGCTAAAAGTCAACCTACAATTTTAGACAAGATTGAGCCCAAGGATACTATGACGGTTTATCTATTATTCACAGGAGAAGATAAATGTCAAGTCCGGAAGATAAATGTTAAGTTTCGAGGGATAATCATGAAGATCGATTAAAAATGGAAAATTTCCGCAAAGAGATAAAAACGACTCTAGGGCAGAAAACAAAAGAGGAAACCACCTTAAGGAGGAGTATATAAGGAATGCCAAGGCTTAAAACAAGGACACAGAGAGAACACACAGAAAACTTAGCACTTAGAGTAATTTAGTCAATTTTCCGTTTTCTATTTTTGAGCTGCGACTCAACTAGGTTACAAGTCTTGAGTGGTTAGAACTGGGGAACTGCCCAACAGCTCTTGCGGCTGAGGCTTTACCTGTTGTAACACTCATTCAAGAATTCGGAATAAGATCTTCTTTACTCTCTTTTGTTATTATCTATTTATTATTTCGTATGTTTTCATTGTCTGATTGCTTGACGTTTGGCTTAGCATAAATCCGGGACCTCTGTGATAGTTAGAGTCTCTTAGCTTTCCTTATTTACGGAAATCGACGGTGCAAAATTTGGGTTCCCACAGCCTCCCTAAAATCTGCACAGAGTTGAGAAATGTCTTGCCTCGCAGCAGCATAGGCTAATGTTGCCCTCAAATCATCATTAACCGAACCGATGCTGATGATCCTTCCCCTTTTATTCGAAACAACCTTCAACTGAATTTAAATAATTAATTAATAAAATACTAAATAAGATTTAAAATGTATGTCTACATCTGAAAAATGATTATTTACCTTATCAAAAATCTTATCATTTTCTTGCTTGGACAACTGGACGGGTGTGCCATCCGAAGTTTGTTGCGTCAACTGGGTCTGAACCTCTTCGATCCGAGCCTCCACATCGTTGTGGACATTTTCTTATCTACGATCCCCAAATTTTTCATCTCGGGTCTGGTGTGTCGCCTTGAAAAGTCGGGAAAGAGACGGTACTTCTCCTTCCCAAGCGGCCTAAAAAACGTTAAATATATTATAATCCTATATAACTAATTATTCATTATTTAATAGAAATTAATTGAGTTATAAGAGTTTAAAATTCAAAATTTCGGGTGCCTTCCCGGCATGTGCGGTCTGTCCAGAAGTGGGGACCATTGGTAAGTTTCCCTCGGCATCTTGCATCATCTGAGCCACCAAGGGTGAAGTGGAAAATATAACTGAGAAAGGAGTACACCAATAGTGCTTCAGGCCATCCCAAACGGTATCGGGGATGTAGATGCGTTTTGCATCATCTCGTCTGTCCAACCACTTATCTTTCCAGTCGGTGATGGTGTTTCTAGGCGTAGCTTCATCTTAGATTGAAAGCCTTCTTCACCTTCTCGTTCACGCCAATAGATAAATGCCATTTTTCTGCTAAAACAATATTATAAAAACAAATAAGGTATAAGAATTTAGAAGACGGTACATAAAATTTTAAAGTTAACGCAAATGATCTGAATATAGTCCGATTTTAACTTATTCAATTTCTAAACTAATTCTATTTCTAATCTAATTTCATTCCTAATCAAATTCCATTCCTAGCTAATCCTCCTAAACTAAACTAAAAACTGACCTTATCGTGTGCAGAGAGAGAGAGAGAGAGAGAGAGAGAGAAAGATAGAGAGAGAGGAGAGTAGGAGACAAATGAGCAACCAGAATGGGATGGTTGGGTTCAGCTTTATATAGGAAATTAGGGTTCGTCCTAATGTAGTCGTAATGTTACAACAAAATCAGGACGACCTGTGTTCTAGTGTTACGAATAAATAAGTACTATTTCGACCAAGCCAGATGAAGTTTTATCTCTTATACATCTGGACCCGATCCAAGACCAAGAATTATCAAAAAGCTTTAGTTACTTTTAAGGAAGCATCAGGCCCAAACCACTTCACCATAAACCGTGAAGAAGAAGGCAAAGAAGTTCTCAGTCTAGTCTCTTCTCAAAACCGTGTGAAGTAATTACACGGAAGACTGGATCAAGACTCATTGTTCTTTAGCTTTCCTATGTTTTTATTTAATTCTATTTCCTTCTACATCGCCTATATGTAAAGAAAACCTGCAAAATAAGAAACTTACCTTTGATTTTCTGAATAAAAACCTGAGTGCAAACTCGTTGTGTTCAAGCATTGTTAGATTGTTGGTGTATTGCATCCTTCAGTCGACTTGATCAAGTCTGGTGAGTTAAAACCGAAGGAGGTCATTATAGGGTTGTTTGGAGTTCTTCATCTCTTCCGATCAGGCCTTTGATCCCTCTGTTATAGCCCAGAATGGGGTCGTCCAAATGATCTACTGAAGTTCCAATCAGTTCAACCGGTTTGTGATCAAAAGATCGATATTGCTGGAATCCTTATTGTAAACCTGAAACAAATGCACGAAATGAAATGAGATGTTTATTAATGATAAAATAAGACTAATAAACAGAAAGGATAGGATGGAATTAGGCTGCTGGTCGTGTGACACTCTCAGCCTAATCAGTGGATGATCGATATGGATTGAGATGGTGCTTTGCTTGCTGGATGTGTATCACTCTCAAGCTTAGCAAATGAATGGGATGGGAGTGAGGATGGATTGAGGATGCCACAAGACTCTATGGAAGGGAGGCTTGATAAGTCGTGGTGCTTTGAAGCTGATTCTCACAAACTCTAAAGACTTGAGACAATAGTTTTAAGAAAACTAGAAAACTGGAAAATTCTTATTGCTTTCAAAATGGTGTGTTTACAATGGACAAACGAAATGAGCTTATATAGGCTCGACCTAGGACTATTATAACAGTCTAAAAATGACTAAAGGAAAGAAATAAAGTCGAAATACAAGTCTTGGAAGCAAAGGCTTTGATGGCTCCAAGAAACTAGCCGTTGGAGACTTTATGATGAGTATCTTGGCAAAGTTAATGTAGATGGTCTTCTCCTTGTATCTGGACGGTTTGAGGGGGTATGTGAGCTTCCTTGGAATCCTATTTATGCTCTGGAATGTGCTGAAGTCGTGCCTCATTTGAAAAGAAAGGAGCTGTTGGAGATTTATTGCAAGAATCTCCAAATAAGGCAAGTTGGAGTTATTGCAGATCCTCTTGATCCAATGCTGGCTGGTGCATGGTAGGGACTTGTAAAACTCTTCTGGATCGTTGATTATGTCTTCTGGGGGTCTTGGTATGATCATATCATCTACTGGTCGAAAATAGATTGGCTGGCAAGTGATTGAATAGAAAGATTGTCCAATCTTTTCTTAAACTGCTCGTTTTGGCCGGTTAGGGAAAATGAGCATATCTTCTAATCCCCTTGACAAAATATCGTGATCTTGGGCTTTCGGGAAAGCTGAGAGATCCATATTGAAGTATATGATTGATTCTGGATAAGGCCGCTTTGTTGTTGGACTGAAATTCACTTCTAAAGGCCAAGACTCGCAACTGGATGGGCTGGGAAACCTCCATATGATAAAATCCATAACTTCTGGGTCCCTGAAGATTTTATTGAAATTCCAAGCCTCAGTGCTTCCTTGATGAGTAAGATTTCTAATAAAATTGGTTTGGCTCCAAAAGGCGTTCTGGTTGTTGAGATATTCTCCTTGAACTGAACATCTGTCGCTGGAACCTCTACACTGGTTGGTATGGGCAGTTTGGTGGGACTCCTGCCGACCTGCTGGTTTGTTGGCCGCAACACCATCCAAGCACCTTTCTTAGGGTTTCTACTCTTTGGTCAATCTATCCATATATTAACACTATGGCAAAGTCTAAATCCTTGGGTTGAGACCTATCGCTTCTCAGTCAAATCCCACATATGGTTTCTTGCAAGAGACAACATTTTTTTGTCATCAACATACAAACTCAATTAAAACTCTGCAAACCAATCTAGTATGAACGACAAAAAAAGATTTCTTTCTGGCACTTTATGTAAGACTTCCGCCTTTCTTCTTTAGTTGCATTATTCCAATGTTTATATTTCTTGCTTCTATTTGCTTTTTGAACTGTCTTTTGGCTTTTGCTTCTTGAAACATCTTTTAGCTATAATAAATTAGTTTATTAAACAATATTTATTATCTGAACTTATATTTAATAATACAAATTTGTATATAACCATTTATAATTGTAAATTATGTGAATAAGTCAAAATTAAATTAGTAGTAGAGTATAATAATTATTTGATAAATTTACAAAATTATATACTTTAGAAATTTATCAAGTTCTACTTTTTTTTTGAAAAAACTGAATATTTATACTTCAAAAAAGACATAGTTAATTTTCATTAGATTTTATTATAAAATTTATGATATTATTAGTTATTTTATTTTGAATATATTTAAATATTTATTGGATTAGTTAAAAATTGAAGTTGTTTGACTATATATTATGATATATAACTAATAAAAGAGTCAAAATAATGTTACACGGTAGACTAAGTTTATGTACAAGTTTTTCTATTTTTAGTGGTTTTAATGACTCAATGGCGGTTTCTCTATTGAAGCAACCCATGATGTCTGTTATCCACGTGATGTGTCCCATTACCCATTGTGATGAAGTGGCTCCATGGAATTTGGAAGGCGATAGTGCCTATAAATTCTTAATTGAAAGGTCAGATTTTTATCACTTTTTCTCCAATTTCCTTGCAAAATTAGTTTACTCCTCTGGAGGGATTTCCTTTTTACGGAAACTATGGGCGATAATTTGCGAAGAGCGCTTCAAGACATCAATTTAGGGATTAATGATGCACCATTTGCATTACTCACGGAGGTATTTCGTCAGGCTGCTGAAGAAAACAGATTCATTCTTATTGGGTGTCCAGTAATGCCGAGAAGACAGGGATTAGAAGATCTGGTTCATGAAGCGGAGCCTAGTCTTATTCTGATCGTATGTTGGTGCTGCAGCATTAGACTCCATTGATGGATATGGACCTCCTAAACTCCATTCCAGTTTGGGTCCAGATCAAAGGCATTCCAACCCAGTTTATAAACTGTGAGGTCATTGTCCACATCGCAAGAGCCATGGGCCAATATATTTAGATGGAATATAGTTAAGAGGTTAGAGGTTGTTTGGAGTTTGTAAAGGTAAGATTAAAATGGAATGTCTCACATCCTTTGGGTTTCCAGAGAAACTTTCTGTTCTCTCCAGGAGAAAACAAACCTCTGCGGTTCCTTTATGAAAGACTGCGAGGTTTCTGCGAAGTACGTGGAATGGTAACACACGACTCTGGAGCATGTTTGATCCATAATGGAAGCCCTAGGCAAGATGAGGGTGGTGACAGCGGTGATGAAATGGGAAGAGGCAATGGTGATGAAGAACATGTTCCAAATCAAGGAGTCATCATAGAGGAGGTTAATGAAGATGAGGTTCAAGAAGGTGCGGAAGATCAAGTGGATCAGGAACAGCTAGAGGATGAACAGAACTTTGAAACACAAGAGGAGGAGGTAGATGATATGAATTGTGGAATGATGAAGGCAAAAGAACCATGTACACAGATGAGATCAACAGCAATGAGATATCCAACCCTATCATTCTTTGGTATCAACTCAACGGTGGATCCAAATCTCAAAAGGAAAGGATGGATTGATCAAGCTAATGGAAATACTGCAAAGTTTTCCAAGATAGAGAGGGGTGAGTCCAGTGGGATTCTATTCCCATTGCATTTGTTTTAGTCTTTGATTAAGAAAAACCATAAAAAAGAGTTGTCTTGTTTGCATTTTTTTCTCTATGTTCTTGCTTGTTTTCATCACGAAAGAGAACATCATTTTAGTCATTTACTCTATCCAGAAAACTCAAAAAAAAAAAAATTGAACCTGTTTGCATTCATTAGGAGGCTCCTCTTACCAAATCTCAGGCTATCGATTTATTTGCATTTCCATATAAAAGAGGAAAAAAAGTATTTGCCTTAGTACTTACCATACTTTTAGGCAAGAAACTAATATTTCTTTATCTTCTCATTAGCCATAAGTTTCGTAGACCATAAGCTCTTTAGACCCTATTTGTTTTTCATCTTTCTCATTCTCCCAAGAACTTGATAAAACAAAGCAAAGAAAAAGTTCTAAGTGTGTCTAGTTTTTTTTTCCGACCATTTTCCTTGATTCTTCACTTGATATTTGCGTAATCATCACAGGAAATACATGGGAGACATAGGCCAGCAACCAGCTCCAGATCAAGCCGCCATCAATACTCATATTTTGGCTAGTTTGAGAGACCTAACCGAAAGAATGGCTCGGTTGGAACAAACCCATAACCCTAATGGCCGACGACCTCTAGGGAGAAACTATCCATACATGGAGGACCAACTATCTGACACTGAAGAAACCGAACCAGAAAGACAGAGCCAGAGAGGTGATCTTAATCAAGCTGGCTTAGGTGCTAGGCGCAATAGACAAGGTCGAGGCAATCTAGGCCGAGACCAAAGGAGAGACCGGGGTGAGGAGGAAGAAGAGCAGTGGCAAGGAGGCAAGGACCTCAAGTTAACACCACCTAACTTTTCTGGAAAGGTTTATCCAGATGGCTATATAGTGCGGGAGAAGCGCATGGAGTACATCTTTGAGTACTAAAAATATCCTGAGGCCTAGAAGGTGGCCTTAGCTGCTTCTCAACTGAATGACAACGCCCTATACCAGTCTGGACCAGTCTGGAGAGCACGCACATGGGCTGAGATGCGAACTAAGCTATGGGCTAGGTATATTCCATCATATTTCCAAAGAGACTTGCTAAAACGTTTCGAAAATTATCTCAGGGAACCAAGTCTATGGAGGAATATTTCGAGGAGTTTGAGTCCCTTAGGAACAGAATGGATACAGAAGATGCAGAGGAGATACTTATGGCCCAGCTCTTAGATGGTTTACAAGATCGTATTCCTCCCAAGGTAGAAAGGCAGCCTTATGAGGACTTCAACGATTTGTTGCACTATGCCATTCAGGCTGAAGAGCATGTTAAGAGGAAGAACCAGTCTACCAACAGAAGCAAAACGCCATGTCCATCAACTCAGAAACGTTATGACAAGGGAAAGTCCATAGAAGTGGAAAATCGGTTCAAGAGGAACCAACCAGAACCGTCAGGGAAGCAAAAACCGACCAAGGTAAACCCCAAGTCCAAAGGTCAGGATGCCAGGAGAAGGGTCACTATGCCAGGGACTGCCCAAACCAGAGAGTCATGATGCTTAAGGACAATGGTGATTATGAGTCAGATGATGAGGCCGATTTTGAACGAAATGAAACTGATGAAGAAATCACCGACTACCTTGATGTGGGAGAGATACTCGTGACCAGAAAATCACTTAGTGCCATGTTTGAACCAGAGACCATCCAGAGAGAAAACATATTCCATACCCGGTGCACCATTGATTCCAAGGTATGCAGTCTTATAATAGATGGTGGTTCTTGTACTAATGTGGGCAGCAAGTATTTGGTTGGTAAGCTAGGCCTCAAGACAACCAAGCACCCACGACCATACAGACTTAAGTGGTTGAATGATGAGACTGAGCTAAAGATTGGGGAGCAAGTAGTCGTTGTTTCTAACAACCTAGCTCAATCAGTTTAATTCTGGTAGTACACCATTCTCTCGCTTGCGCCTAACTATCCAATGATCAGGGTTCTAGTTAGCTACTCTAGAACACAAGCAATAAACCCAATTCTATTGATATATCTAATAGTCACCCTAGCAATTCTATTGTTTTGGCTAATCCATCAATACAATTAATAAACCCTAAACTTAACAAGAGACCTAGTCATAGATGAAATAAATATAGAATAGAAATAAAATAAAACCAAAGGAGTTCCAGGTGAACCCTGAAGGATTTCATCCCTTCTCTCCTAACCCTAGAACAATGAATAAACGAAAGCTTTGTGCCTAAACAATGACATAGAAACACATGAATAGGGTTTTAAGTTGTCCAAGGGTATTCTAGTAATTTGTGACGTCTTCTGGGCTTACGTTGGCCATAAAAAAGTAGGGCCTGTCTTCTGGGATAACCTTCGATCGACACCAAGGCTGTTCCATCGATCAGCACTCATTCATCTTCTCGACAGCTTCCTCTCGCGAGGCAGAGATACCACTCTCCAGTACAACAGTCATAACTTTGGCTGTAGGATGATTGACCTCAAACCTGTGGCATTAGAAAGATAACTCAAATATATATTGTCTGTCAAAATATAAGCTTAATAGAACCGTGGGAAGGTCTCCATCCATAGCTAAACATATGACGCGTCTGTCTAGTTCTACATCTCTAAAAGCTCTAGAGTCACCAAAATTCTCCAGAATACCTGAACCTGAAAATACTCTTAAAAATACTATAAAAACATATAATAGACTCTAAATAGTGATGATATAATGGCACAATAGTGGTAAATATCAGGCCCTATCAACAAGAAGCACAACCTTGCCCCACTCACACCTCAGGAAGTCCATGAAATGCAAAAGGCAATGGACAAAGGTTCAAAGGTAAGTAAAACCAGTCTCTATGTTACTTCTAGTAATTTTTATATATTTGAAATGTAAGTCGCAGGTGCTACTAATGTTCTTCAAGGAAGTATTTTTGGCAGGTCAAGAAGAGCAGGAACTACCACCAGCCATCCTCAAGCTAGTAGACGAGTTTAAAGATACATTTCTAGAAGACATTCCGGATGGACTACCACCCATAAGAGGGATCGAACACCAAATTGATCTAGTTATGGGTGCACCACTACCAAACCGACTACCGAGTGAACCTAGAGGAAACTAGGGAATTAGAAAGGCAAGTCCAAGACCTCATGAGAAAAGGATACATAAGGGAGAGTCTCTGCCCTTGTGAAGTTCCGGTCTTGTTGGTGCCAAAGAAAGATGGTAGTTGGAGAAAGTGTGTGGAGTGCCGAGCCATCAAAAACATCACTGTAAAATACAGGCACCCTTCCCCAGATTGGATGACATGCTGGACGAGCTCAGTGGTGCTACCATCTTCTCAAAAATAGATTTGAAGAGTGGGTACCATCAAGTAAGAACGAAGGAGGTGACGAGTGGAAGACTGCATTCAAGACCAAGAGAGGTCTATACGAGTTGCTAGTTATGCCATTTGGTCTTACCAACGCCCCAAGCACCTTCATGAGGCTCATGAACCACGTCCTAAGGGACTTGATGTAGCTTTTATTATGCACTCTAAAATTAACCATATGAGCTACTTTTACTCTCTCAAATCAGAGTTTCACTGTAATACTTAGGGATCGAATCCACAGAGACTCTAAGATTACTCAATAGATTTATTGTTTCGAAATAAAGCTCGATGAAAGTATTAACTGATGAGTAGTGAATTGGTTTAGTTTTTCAATATTATTGGAAATAATTAGACATTGGGGAACTCTCAAGTAGAATAAGTAATGCGGACTAACAGAATGTTAAGGGTTTTAGTGAAGCGCTGTTATGAAATCAAACTCAAAGGTTTAGGTAAATCACTTTCGTGATTCTTAACGGAGTGTCGATCGATGGCCACTACGTGGTTTCGATCGAAACTTCTTCTCAACATATACAATTCTTATGTTTGATATGTTCTCTAAACACGTAATTCAACTCTCGTTTGTTATTAGAGTTGTAGACTGTTAAAGACATATTTAAGGGTATAGCCAAGCTCTCGCTTGTGCTACACCATTCTATAATCTAAGGTTGAGGTGATCAGATTCAACTTAGCATTAAGATCTACTTAAACAAAGAGCTAACTAGAACCCTAACAATTTCATAACATCAGAAACCATTAACTAGCCTTGAGGAACCCAAATCTAACAATGGATTACTCATACATGATTGTGATAAACATGATGAATAGCTGAATGAATTGCATAGAAATAATAATAAGAAACAAGGGAGTTCAAGATTTTAGTCTGTAAATGAGATAGATCTCTCTCTCCAATGGTAGGTGTCAAAGTTGCAAGTATCAAAGGGTTGTAAAACAAGTTTCCCTTGCAAAACAGCTAGGAAACCTAATAAATAGTCTAAAATGCGGCCATGGACTTGTCTTGCAAATAATGGAACTTCTGGTAAATATTTGATTTCTTCAATTCTTCTATTAACTTGTGGAAGTGTTGACCGTCGATCGACACTCAGGGTGAGATGTCAATCGATGGTTTTTGCGTATTCTGGTTCTGACTCGAGTTTTCGGCTGAGCATTTTTTAATGTTCCACAATGATCTAAAAGCTCCAATTGCTTCCAATGAGTAAAATATTACTAGTTTCATAGAAAAGACTCTAAAACCATATATATATATATATATATATATATCATGGATGAAATCAGGTAAAAACCATGACATATCAACTACCCCAGACATATCCTTTGCTTGCCCTCAAGAAAACATAGAATGAATTAGTGAAAAGTTTGAAAACACAAAGACTTACTAGCTCCTTAGAACACTGTTTCACCTAAGTTTCTATTGAAACCACATCTAAAGCATTTCCATGTACTTTGCTTAGCTAATCAATTTTCCTTACCAGAAGCTATTTACATACCCTCTACTATCCTCATTAAAATACATAATATAGGGTGCAGGCTTTATCTGGGGGTATCAATAAGAGGACACGTGGATTCTTACCCAAGCAAGTGTCTGAACCACACTTAACCTTTCTAATCCTTTTCTTCTCTCTTCTTTCTTCTCTGAGTCTTTTTAGATCTCAAATCAATGATTAATGTTGACAATACAAACATTATGTCATCTTCTTTTGATTTTTTTGGATGCCGAAGAAAGGTGAGAGGAGGATCAGAGAGTAAAGTACTTTTACCTTTCAGATTTGCAAGAGGATTTCCGATCCTATGTATACCAAGCCCCAGAACAAGCAAATATTGTTACTTAGGTTGGAGGTTAGCTTTGGTTCCTTCAGAAGTTCTTAGCAATTGTGGGTGTTACATGATAATCAATCTACTTAGCTTTTCCATTCAATCTCAGAATGGTGCTAGAAAATGGTAAAACAAACTGTTCTAGAAAAAGGTTATATTCTATACCTAATTTATAATTTTGACTCAATAAACAATTTTAAAAATTGTTAGTAAGAAATAAGACATAAAAAATAAAAATACGGTGTCAGTAACTACCTCCCCCAGACTTGAATAACACTGTCTCAGTGTTAAAATAGTCTGAGATTGGCGTGTTTAAGTGAATTAGAATGTAAATAAGTTAGTTATTAGGATTTACGAATCTGTACCTCTAAGTCATAGTCACCATCAATCGACGTTACAAAAGGGCTATCAATTAATGCTCGACAGACATCATGAACCCGTCTGCAAGAACAGTAAAAAGTTTCTGAAATCTCCATAATCTGATCATCTCTCTTTGTGTTAGCATCCTTGTTGATAATGTCCATGTCTAGCTGGCGTGGTGGTGCTGGAGCTGCTGGCGCCAACCTCGCTCTGGTGCGCAGATGGCTGAAGCACATGCACCTGAACATCGCCTCTATCCTACCCAATATGGTGTGAAGTGCACCCACGACGACTCTTTGGAAGTCTCCGTGATCATGGATGGGGATCTCTGGAATCTCTGGGAATGCTGGAAGAAGGGGTGGTGCTGCTGCTAGCTTGTCTTCTTCCGGTGCGTACACTGCCCTGAGTCCTCCTCTGCGGCGTATGCAGACAGGTGTATTGCGCAAGAGGTGCTCGTCCAGTTCGACTCATGGTGGGTTGGGTTGTTGGCGAAGTCTGTCACATCGCGCTATGTAAGCTCTATCATATGAGGCCATGCATCATCCACAAAAGACAAGAAGCATCTTTCCTTCAGCTAACCTTCCCTCGTCAAGTGATCCACATCCATGTACTCTATCTCTGCCTCCATTGAGACTCCATGAAGGCTGATCCTAAGATGTAAAAAGATGGGTGTTAGAAGGTTCCCTTCTGTCTTCTTCTTTTTGCCAGATCCCTTGAAAGGTTTGCCCTTCAGGGACACCAAGGGCTCAGGAAAATAGCCCCTAAGTTCACATGATGGTCGCTCACTGGTGGTAGAACAACCTCCTCATCGAGCTCAACCAAGCCTCTGACAGACTTGTACAGCAACGTGAGCTCCTGAACCCTCAGCTTGTTGGGCTCCATCTTGCACAATAGAGTGTTGGAAAGGATCTTCAGGAAGTAGTGCAGGGTTGGGTGGCGGACGTCGGTGTGAGTGGCTAAGCTAGTGTTGAAGTGGAATGTGGCTATGAGTCCCCAGAAAGCGGTCTGTCAAACCCGTAGACCTGGCAGAGGTCAGAAATAATGATGTTCTATCTGATGCCTCTGACTATGAAAGTTAAATAGGCCTCGGTCTCCCTCTTTGGCCTGGATTTCTTGTAAATCACTCGAGATGTGGCCATAAACTTTTGGACCATGTCAGGATTGAGTGCATACGGCCTAGTAGCCCCATTCCCAGCTCTCTCATCATGTCTCCAGCATCAGACCGGAGGCCCAGCTTCTTCAGGGCGTCTCTGTTGACGAACCTGGTGGGCTCAATGTAAACTCCTTGCCATGCATTGTAATAGAAAGTGTCGTAGTCATCCCAGTTCTGAGACAGAGATATGTGGGTGCATTCTCTCGGAGCTACAGTTGCCCGACGATCAGTGTAATGCTTAAATGTGTCGATCAAATCCTTCTCCTCTTTGGACCAAGGGTCACGACATGTGGGTCTGCGGAACTGGAGCCACAAACATTGAAACATGCTTTGGTTCTGCAATCCGCAAAATAGACAAGAATCAGAAAATATACGAAAATCGTTACGACCGTCGATCGACGGTCCCTCACGGGTATCGATCCATGGTCAGCCGCGATATTACTAAGATCTGTAGCTCTCAAATCAAACCAAAAATCATGCAAACTACAGTAAATAACAGTTGATAACTTCTAATCTAGTAGTCCACCACCCTAAACTATTCGAAATTCGATCTACACCCTAATTGTTTTGATTTTTTTCTCTCAAGCCCTAGAAATTCCAAAACTAAGAGATTTAGAGAACGTACCTTGAAGATCGTTGGATTGAGTGAACTAAACAGATAGAGTGTGAAAATTAAGTGGTTTAGCTCAAGAATGAGAAAAATCAGGCCAAAATTTGGGAGAGAAATCGGCTTTAAAAATCGCAACAGTTTGGGCAGTTATGAAAAAGTGTTTATGAAAAGGTGTCGTGTCAAGCTTATACATACTCGACACTCGTCCGTCGATCGATCGTCCTATAGGAATTTCGATCGTTGGTCATTTATTTGCATCCTAATTCAATTTAAAAGTTTGCGTGCATATATATATATATATATATATATATATATATATATTAATAAATAATTTTGTTAAAAATCTTTTAAATTTTAAATATTTACAAGTGGGTTGTCTCCCACTCAGCGGTTGTTTAAGGTCGTAAGCTCAACATAAAATTGGCTTTATCAATCGGAATTTGGCATCTCTATACGCAAGGTCTGAGAATGCGGAATTTCAGCTTTAGCCTAGTAATGCGTTACTCTTTGCCCATTCACTTTGAAGTCCTCCCCTTTCGGGTTAATCAGAACCATTGCTCCATAAGGTGTAACTTTCTCACGGTGAAGGGTCATGACCAACGAGAACGCAATTTCCCAGGAATGCCTATAAATAATTTTCTTGTCGTGATAGGCTTTAGTTCTCTCTTTCTACAATATTGAATTCTCGTAGGCGTGATACCTGATCTTGTCCAGTTCATTCAATTGGATTAATCTCATTTCTGCAGCGGGATTAATCTCCAGTTCATTCAATTGGATCTTTGTTGTTTTGATGGCCCATTCTGCTTTGTGTGGTGGCTCAACTTAGAGATGGCATGCTTTTTCATAGAGTAAGTGGAACGGGGTGGTTCCTAACGGTGTTTTAAAAGCGGTTAGGTAGGCCCAAAGTGCATTATCCAATTTTAAAGACCAATCCTTACGGGTTGATCCTACCATCTTTTCTAAGATTTCTTTGATTTGACGGTTGGATACTTCTACTTGTCCGCTAGTCTGAGGATGATTGGGTGTTGCTACTTGATGGTGAACTCCATGTTTCTTTAGTAGTTTTACGAACAATTTTTAATAAAGTGGGAACCTCCGTCGCTTATTGTGGTTCATGACACTTCAAATCGGGGAAAGATTATACTTTGAAAAGTTTGACGACTACAGCAGCGTCATTTTTCAGAGTGGCTATTGCTTCAACCCATTTGGATACGTAGTCTGTAGCGATTAATATGTATTTGTTTCCGTGCGAAGAAGGAAAAGTACCCGTAAAGTCGATGCCCCAGAAATCAAACACTTCAAGTATGAAATTATGTTCCATTTCGTGTCTCTTGATGATTTTTCCTCTCCTTTGATAGGGATCTAACTTTGCTACGTAGGCTTGACCATATCGAAACATTGTTGGCCACCAAAAGCCTGCTCGTAGAATTTTTGACACTATCTTAAAACTGGGGAAATGCCCAGCATAATCAGATCCATGACAATGATACAAAATATCTGAGGTTTCGCTTTCAGCAACGCATCGTCTTTATATGCTGTCAGAACAATGTTTGTAAAGGTAGGGTTGATCGCAGTGATATCTCCGGATTTCTCTCAGAATTTTCTTTTTGTGGTATCCTTTAAAGAGTTCTGGTTCTACGTCAGCTGCAAGGTAGTTTGCTATATCTGCGTACCAGAGTCTATCATAGGTGTTCAAAGCATACACTCCCGACTTAAATTTCTACCTTCGGGAGAATCACTTTTTGAAATCGAAGGTTTGCATCTGAAATTTATATCCAGTGGAATAATCATCTCGACATTCTTTTCAGAGATGTCTCGATCGATGGTCCTTTGCGTGCATCGATCGATTCTTCCTCATGTGACGAACACACATGACCAATGAAAGTCGACTCTGCTTGGTAGACATTTTCTGTAGGTAGGAAATCGTCGATATGGATGTCGCCTTCGACTCTTATACGAGATAGGGGATCTGCGACTCCGTTTTCTACTCCTTTCTTATCCAAGACTTTTATGTCAAATTCCTGTAAAAGGAGAATCCATCTTAAAATTCTAGGTTCCGCATCCTTTTTGTTCATTAAATACTTCAAGGCGGCGTGGTCGGTATGGACGATCACTTTTGAACTGACTAGATAAGAGCGAAATTCTTCGAAAGCGAACATTACAGCTATTAATTCTTTTTTCTGTTGTCGCATAATTGTGTTGTGCATCATCAAGAGTCCTACTACTGTAGTATATAGCGTGCAACTTTCTGTCCTTTTTCTGTCCGAGCACAACACCAACAGCGAAATCCCTGGCTTCGCACATAATTTTAAAAGGAAAACTCCAATCCAGTGCTTGCACAATCGGAGCAGATACGAGGGCCGATTTGATTTCTTTGAATGCTGTCAGATATTCGGGTGTGAAGTCGAATTTCACTTCTTTACATAGGAGTGCTGTAAGAGGTCTAGCAATCTTGCTAAAATCTTTTATGAATCTTCAATAAAATCCAGCATGTCCTAAGAAGCTTCTAACATCTTTCACGTTTGTGGGTGGTGGCAAACCTGACATTACTTCGATTTTGGCTCTGTCCACCTCAATATCGGCTGTTGAGACCTTGTGCCCCAAAACGATTCCACTGTTAACCATAAAGTGGCACTTTCCCAATTTAGGACTAGATTTTTTTCTTCGTATCTTGCAACCACCTTGCCTAGGTTATCCAGGCATGTTTTGAAATCTGGACCGTAAACTGGGAAATCGTCCACGAAAACTTCCATGAAGTCTTCGATCATGTCAATGAATATAGACATCATGCCTCTCTGGAATGTTACGGAGTGTTACAGAGTCCGAAAGGCATCTTGCGGTATGTGAATGTTTCATAAGGAAAGGTAAAAGTGGTCTTTTCTTGATCATCGGGATGTATATGAATCTGGAAAAATCCTGAATACCCATTGAGAAAACAATATTATTGATGGTATGCGATCCTTTCTAACATATTATCAATAAAAGGTAGAGGGAAGTGATCCTTTCTCGTGGCAGCGTTTAGCTTTATGTAATCGATACACATTATGTGTTCGGTTACAGTCTTCACCGGGATCAATTCGTCTTTGTCATTCTTCACCACTGAAATTCCTCCTTTCTTTGAGACAACATGAACTGGAATGACCCAGTTACTATCTGATATCGGGTAAATAACACCTGCTGCATTACACAGATGATCGTCAAGGTCATGCAGGTCTCCATTCTTTCATCGAATCAATATTAAAGTCAGAACCATCTGAACTCGTCTGCTTCTGTCGATTGATGCGGGTAAGTTGTTGTCGATCGTCGCTATGTGATCACTGTCGATCGATGCTGGAGTTTTGATGTCGGTCGATGCTGTCCGTAAAGACGTTTCGGTTGACGCGGTATAGGTGCAGTCGATCGATGCTTTTCGTCTTTCTTTGCGGATCGTACGTTCGAGTTTATTGGGGTCAGAGAATATTCGTTCTTGTCTTTTATTGCTCCTGGTGTGTCTTTGCATGCACCTGAAAAACAAGAAAATAAAGATTTAGTAACTTGAAATTAGTAACAAACCTAGACTAAATCCTAGAATTTAAATCTAATGGCGATCCATGCTCCTCGGCAACGGCACCAAATTTGACATGCGTGTTTTTATTGTTTTAGTTGGGTATAAATATCTTAAACAAATAACTATCAAATTAACCTTAGTCTTAACACACAAATAGTACTCTTGCCAAAAGAGATCATGTGTAGTACTTAGGAATCGAATCCACAGAGAGCAATGGCACACAATAGATTTCCTAAAGATTAAGCTAGGTGAATACATATATTGGTGCAATCAGTTAAGGAAATATTCCTTATCAAGAAGTAGAGATGCAATATGGAAATATGTTAAAAATCTAAATATGTAAATAATGCAAATATGGAAATATTCTAATAAACTAACTTGATGCAAATGTAAATATGCTAGATCTAGGGTTTCAAGCCTAATAGATTATAGTGGATAGAAAGCACAAATATGTAAATATACCAGGACTCAAATATTAACTATTTTGACCCTTTTAACTTCAACTCTCGTATGCGAGCAAAAGGAAAGACCATTGATCGACGGCTAAGACCAGATGTCGATCGATGGTGAAATCAGAAGGAAGTGTGAACGAGATTTGATAAGTCCACCAGACTTATTAGACTATCTCTCGCATGCGCTTAACAGCCTAGTTCAATAGAGTCTATTCTGGCACAAAAAGTACCTCGTAGTTGTCCATGTCCTACTTTCGAGATCCTAGTTAGCTACTCTAGAATGCAAGCATTAAGCACAACTCAGTTGATGAATATTAACTTAACTACCAATCCTACTTTTGGGCTAATCCATGATTGCTATCATGCAACCCTAAATCTAGTTGAGGACTACTCAGACATAATCAAAGAAACAACAATAGTCTGAATATAATGTATAGATAAAATATTGGGGTTTCAAATCTCCCTAAGGAGTTATGAATCTTCTCCCCTAAAACCTAGAACTATAAAGCTTTGTAAGTTGTGTCAAACTTTTCTTACACTTGTACTTGCACATTCTGCATGCTCTCATACATAAGAATAAATATAAAAACCCTAAAACTTAGGTCAACTCGTCCAGGGCATTCTTTTCTTTTGTCTTCTAAACTTGGTCTTTTCAATTGACTGTCTGCAAGGTGGGCGTCGATCGATGGCAAGTTTGCAGCATTGATCGACCTTGGTCTTTCATCATCGGTTGAATCCAAGGTTGTGTCGTCGATCGACTCCTCAAATAGTCATCTACGAATTCTTCTCCTCTAAAAGCTCTAAAAACTCCAAGTATCTCCATATATCTCTAAAACGTTCCTGCACCTATAAATACTCTAAAATATTTCCTAGACACACATAATAGACCCTAAATAGAGCCTATAACATGGCCTAAAACTGGTAATAAATAGGCTATATCAACTACCCTATAAGAACCCTAAATCTAACAATGGACTACTAGGACATGATTGTGATAAACATGATGAATATCTGAATGAATTGCATAGAAATAACAATAAGAAACAAGGGAGTTCAAGATCTTAGTCTGTAAATGGAATAGATCTCTCTCCCCAATTGTAGCCGTCAAATTTGCAAGTATCAAAATGGTTGTAAAACAAGTGTCCCTTGCAAAAAAACTAAGAAACCTAATAAATAGTCTAAAATGCGCCCAGGGACTTGTCTTTCAAATAATGAAATTTCTGGGTAAAATTGTTATTTTTTCAAATCTTCTATTAACTCGCGGAAGTGTTGACCGTCGATCGACACTCAGGGTGAGACGTCAATCGATGGTTTCTGCATATTATGGTTCTGACGTCGTGTTTTCAGCGGAGCATTGTTTAACTCTCCTGAATTATATAAAATCTCCAAATGCGTCCAATGAGTACATGAACCTCTTAAAAATAAAACAAAATACCAATTGCATAAAAAGACTCTAAAACCATATACATATCATGGGTGAAATCAGGTAAAAACAATGACATATCAGGACTACATCTGTAAGTTTGTGGTGGTATACTTTGATGATATATTGATTTATAGCGCTTGTCTAGAAGATCACATTGGTCATCTTAGAAAGGTTTTAGAAAGTTTGCGTTTGGAACAACTATATGCCAATCTAAAGAAGAGTAGTTTCTGCACTGATCAAGTTGTTTTCCTAGGTTTTGTTGCTAGCTCACAGGGACTCAAGGTTGATGAAGAGAAGGTAAGGTCAGTTCAAGAGTGGCCGACCCCCACCACAATTGGCCATGTTTGGAGTTTCCATGGTCTAGCCAGATTTTACAGGCGTTTTTTCTGAGATTTAAGTACCATTGCTGCCCCCACTGACATCAGTAATCAAGAAGGATGTGAGTTCAAGTGGGGACCGGAACATGACAAAGCTTTTCAAGCTCTTACGGACAGCATTACCAATGAACCTGTTTTATCTTTACCTAACTTTGACAAAACTTTTGAGGTTGAATATGATGCATCAGGTACATGTATTGGAGCTGTTCTAACTCAAGGATGTAACCCAGTGGCATTCTTCAGTGAAAATTTACATGGAGCAGCCATCAACTATCCAACTTATGACAAGGATCTATATGCTTTGGTGAAATCGTTGGAGGCATGGCAGCACTACCTCCTATCAAGGGAATTTGTTATCCACACTGACCACGAGACACTTAAGTACCTAACAGGCCAGACCATATTGAAAGCATGCTAGGTGTTTGGAGTTTGTTGAGTAATTTCCCTATGTAATCAAGTAAAAGAAGGAAAAGGAGAACATTGTGGCCGATGATCTTTCTAGGAGAACATTGTTGCCGATTTTCTCTCTAGGAGACATGCCCTCATTGCTACAATGGAAGCTAAGGTCATGGGATTTGAGCACATAAGGATTTTGTATGAGAAACCTACAAGGGATGCTTAAGGGGAGAACTTGGTCGATACTACAAACATTAAGAGTTTCTATTCCGAGACAAGAGGCTGTGAATACCTCAAATCTCTGTGTGAGCTCATAATTAGAGAGGCACATGGAGGAGGCCTTATGGAAAATTTGGCGTGGACAAGACTCTGAGCATTTTGGTTGAACATTTCTTCTGGCCACACCTAAAGAGGGATATTGAACGTTTTTGTGCAGTGTATCACTTGCCTCAAGGGAAAATCCAGGTCACATCCTCATGGTTTACATGTTCCTTTTCCTATTCCTAACATGTCTTGGGTAGATTTGTCTACGGATTTTTTTAGGATTTCCCAAGATCAGGAAAAAGGATTCCATTTTGTGGTGGTTGATCGGTTCTCAAAGATGGGTGTTGGGGTAAAAATTGGTTACGACGGAATCAACGTCGGAAACCTACCGGGAAAATATGTTCTTTTTGCAAGAACAAGATAATGTCTCGGAAAAAGGGGAACAGGAAAAATAGATGTCAAGTCTCGACTGATCACAAAGGAGCGGTCTGCACAAACAAGTCATCAGGAAGAGTGTGTCCAAAGACCTCAGGTAAACGTATCCCCAAACGGCAATACGATAAAAAGACTAGAAGACTCGATCATCCAATTCCTCGGACGGAGAAGAGGGCCGACCAAGACGCCCAGCCTGTCGAACGGGCAAATCAAGCAACATGGGCCGACCAACTCGCCAAACAGTTGGACGGCACCACACGACCAACTCGCCCATACTGCGAGTTGGACAGTACGACACGACCAAATCGACCATTTGGCGATTTGGATGGATCGACACGATCAACTCGTCGACTGGGTGAGTTAGGTGGCACGAGCAATCCGACTCGCTCATTCGGCATATCGGATCAATCAATCCATTTTCACCTCGTCCTCGTTAACTCCCTCTTTCGATACTTTATCAAACTTATCATTGTTCCGTCTCGATCAGGATTGATATTTTAAATTGACCTAAAGAACTCGTTTTCTCGAGAAAGGATCGACTCGATCGTATAAGACGGTAACAGTTTCTAAACACCTATAGCCACCCAACTCATAGAAAAGATCCTAAGTCTCGGACGACGTCGTCTTAGCAATGCTCTTTCGATAAAATCGTAGAAACGCCTAAGTCAGAAAACGGCCCGATGAGGTCTAAAGCTCGGCTAAAGGCATACCCGCAATTTTATCCAAAACCATGCCCAAAATTTGTGACAGTATATCTTTTATTTTGCAGGGATAAATGTTAAGTTCGGAAGATAAATGTCAAGATTGAAGAATAAATGTTAAATTCCGAAGATAATCATGAAGATCGAAGAAAAAAAGGAATATTTCCGCGAAGCGATAAATTCGACCAAGGGCGGAAGGGGAGCCTCTGGAAGAGTGTATAAGGACTTCAAGGGTGATGATGCAGAGGACACACAAAAATATCCACTCAGAGCAAACATAGCTTAGCACCTAGAGAATTTAGGCAACTTTATGTTTTTGTAATTCGAGCTGCGACTCAACTAGGGTTTTGCAGTCTTAGGTTATTAGAACTACGGATTACCCGACAACTCTCAGAGCCGAGTCTCCTATCCTGTTGTAAGCGCTCATAGACATATTCGGAATAAGACATCTATTTGCTCTCTTTTCGATTCTTACTTTGTTTTTCGATATTCACTTCGTATTCTGACTGATTGGCATATGGTTTAGCAGATATTCGGGACCTCTGGAAGACTAGGGTGTACCTTGCGTTCCTAATTCAACAGAATCGACAGTGCGAATTTTGGTTCCCACAATTTGGTGCTAGAAGGAAAGGGGGGGGGTACAGATCCATCTAACTCTTAGCTATCAACGCTCAGTCAAACCATGTCAGATCTCAACAACCAACACCCTCATGATGATAACGTCATCGACGGAAAAATGTTGAAAACACTCCAGATACGAACGTCACTGCGGGGAACGTCGACGCAAACACCGCAGTGTTCGAGGAGGTGAAGAAGATAATCTCGACTTTTGAGAAGAAGTCGGCAGAACATGATAAGATCATGAACTCCCTTGCTAAACAGGTTGAAACCTCACAGCGAGGAACATGGCTATTTTTCTGCGGGGAACAACCCGAATCCGCGGAAGAAGACTCGACTTCGCAACACCTTTGGACCGGTCTGACAACGCGCAAGGCAAAACGTATGGAAAAAAACCCTGACGAAGTGACCCCGCGCCAACCCGGAAAACCCCGGGAGACCTTCTTCTTATGGAGGACGATAAAGAAGGAGGAGAAGTCGAACACATTGACGTGGAATATAGCAGTCAGTCCGAACCTACGGACGAAGACACAGACATACATCCACACCGCACAAGGAGTCGAGCAGCTCGGGACGAGTCCCAGTTCGACAACCCTATGAACAATAAAGAAGAAGTTGTATTCTGGAAATAACAGGAAGAACTGGCCGAGGAGAAAACTCGGAGAACTCACAACAAACACCGAAAAAGTTGGAAATCTGCTAGCAAGAGTTCCGAAATCCATGATCTCATGAAAACAGTGGCTGAATTCAGGGCGGTGAAGTCCCAAATCCACCAAGTTACTAGCACCTCACCGGAGATAGATCTACTACTCAAAGAAGATTGAAAAACACCCTTTACCACTCTATCACCGAAACTAGGGTTTTGGATCCTCGGAAGGTCTAAGTGATGCCATACGACGGAACTACTGATCCTAAGGCACACCTACAGGGTTTTCAAGTCACGATGGGTAGAGCCAGGTTCAGAGAAAATGAGGGAGACACTGGTGAAAGCCGCCTTTTCGTAGAAAACCTCCGCGGAGCAGCAATAGAATGGTTCTCTCGCCTCAGGCGAAACCTCATCAGAAGCTTCCGTAGGCTCGCCTCAAAATTCCTCAAACAATACTCGATGTTCATTGATTGAGAAACCTCCAACGTGAACCTCTGAAGCTTCTCCCAGAGAGAGGAAGAAACTCTCTGCGACTTCATAAAATGGTTCAAAACCGTCATGGCTAGATTCAGCAGGATAAGCAACAAAGTCGCAATAGACGCACTTCAAAAAATGCTTTGGTTTAACTCGAAGTTCAGGAATTGGATAACTTCGGAAAAGCCGTTTACAATCCAAGATGCGCTTCACAAAGCCACAGATTACATTATCATCGAAGAAGAGACGAGGGTTTTGTCCCAAAAATGGAAGCCAACAAAGAATGCGTAGAAGGATCTGGGGTCGGATCAGAAATCAAAAACGAAAAACCTCGCAACGATAGAAGCGTCCAATTCGGAGATGAGGAAACACAAGGAGCGCATAGCTACACAATTAACTCTAGATCTGAACAAAGACGGACGACGGGTAATACGTGGACCCGGAATCCAAATTACGACGAAAACGCCTTCTACGACTTTCACCAAACGCGCGAGCACTCGACCATTAACTACAAAGTTCTCGGCGCGAGATTGGCCACGAAGCTGCTCTCTGGAGAACTCTCAGAAGTCTCCAGCATGAATGATCTCATCCGCGACTCAGATCGCCCCTGAAAATCGACAGGACTCCTCAAACGGAGAAACCTTCCCGGGGGACCAATCGGGAGAAAAGCGCGGAAGAAGGCACGACGATAAGGGAAATGACAGCAACCGTCGCATGGTAAACATGATCATCGGCGGGTCACAATTCTGCAGCGACACCGTCTTGGCCATCAAATCTTATCAGTGCAAAGCCAAGACAAGCGTGAATTCGAAAATCTGGCACACGATCAAGGCCACTTTGAAAGGAGCAATCACTTTCGATGAAGAAGAAGCCGTCGGAATCGATCAGCCACACTGCGATCCACTCGTAATCGATCTCATAATAAGAGATCTCGAGGTCGCTAGGGTTCTCATTGACGCCGGAAGCACATTCAACGTCATCTTTCGCGACACTCTCAAACGGATTAACATCGAGTTAGGCGAAGTTGTACCATCACCTAAGCCGCTAACCGGTTTCTCTGGCACATCATCAATGACCCTCGGATCTATCAAATTAACCCGTTGCGGCAAAATAAGTCACCAAGATCATCGATTTCATTGCCGTCGACCACCCAGCCATCTACAACGTCATCATGGGCACGCCTTGGCTAAACCCCATGAAGGTAGTCCCATCGATTTACCACTTGGGCATTAAGTTCCCAACTCACAATGGGATTGCCATAATTTAGGGCTGCCATATGCAGTCGAGACGCTGCTTCCTGGCCGAGCACAAGCTAAGAAAAATCACGAACACAGCAATGACAAAGGCCAAACGCCAGAGGATAGCCCAAGCGTCAGCCAAAAGTACTTCGGGGAAGGACGACCCAGAACTGTCGATTCTAGCAGCGGCCAGTGAACAACCAGTTCCAGTGCCCAATGAGTCCATCCCCTCAAAGAAGACAAGTCCAACGAAAGACGTCAACTCAGTAACTGACGCAGTCGACACAAACACAATGGTCGAGTAAACTCACTCGCCCAAACATAAAGAACTACGAGATGGCTTGATCCTCAAAAGAGGTACGTAGGCAGCTCTTCAAAAGATGAGTTCAGATATCCCCCTCTCAAAAAGGGTGGGGGAGTGGGTACATATACGAACACTCGTATATTCCAACATTCAGAAATAATTTTTTTTGCAATATACTCGAGATTTTCAAAAATATTATGAAAATAAGAACTTCTTTACAAATTCTTAAATTGTCTATCATTCCGCAAAGAAACTCTATGGTATATATTCATACACGAGCAAAACGATTATCACACCATCCTAGAAACAGAAACTCGCGAAAAATTGTTCTGCTTCGAAACGGATCAACTCTACACCATCTTATCTCCATTGAATTATCAATTCCCGACCAAAGCACGAGACCCTGATTCCATATGCTCAAAGCGTTAGTTACATAAAGTGAGTTTTCGAAAACCAAGCGAGACGTCGTCTGAATTTTCGAGAATACACCCCCAGTTCATTCGCAACTACAAAACGCTCGGCAATTGGCCCCGCCAAGCACTTTATCCGTCTTAACCAAACGCACCCATGTCCATCCTAAGGACAGATCCTCTCACATCCGACTAGGATAAACATCACCCTACAAAAAAAAATCTGAAATTTTGGTCAGCACTTTCGGGAAACTTAAAAATTGTCCCTGAAGAGATGCTCGAATCCTACCAGACAAGTCATAAAAGCCGAGAACCTATCGCAGACTTTAAATCAGAACGGAGTCAGATACTATCAAAACAGGTAAAACGAAAGCTGATTAGTCATCACAAAGCCTTAAGCCGAAAGTAAACCCAGGGATTGCCCTAAACCCAGCACACTGGTCTTTAACGTCTCAACGCATGATATCAAAAAGATACGAGATCCTCAAAGAATGTCTCTTCTTCTGTATCTAAACGTTCCCGAAACTATGAAAGCTCCGCGAACATTTCGTACGAACAACGAATAGGATGATCCGAAAAAGGGAGGAAGTCGAGATGACAACTCGAGTTTTTTTCTCTACACTAAACGAATCCCAAAAATCTTTCTAAAAACACCCACTTATCATAACAAGAACTCTTTTAATAAGAGTTAATAAAAGATAGGGATTCAAGGCCACACTCGGCCAGTCCCGCTACAAACGGCCATATTCGGCCGACAAATGAACAAAACATAAATGTGCAATAATATAGAAGAGATCATTCTTGAATCAGTCGCGACCTCGTCATAACTCATCAAAATCAAAGCACCCAGTCATCGATCTACCAAGCAAATAGTAGTTAACATCCAGAGGAGCCGTCGGCTTGCTTACCTCACCCGTCTCATCGGCATTCCCCACCTCGGCCTCCACCGTGTTGGGAGAAACAGGAATTGTGTCCCACTGTTCCCAAATCCTCTCTTTGATCCGAGGAATCACAAATACACTATCCCTCTCGTTCATATGCCCAGGCTGCCTCGCATATTCGGCACCGAATGAATAATCAAGAGCCTGCGTGAGGAACAGCCCGCCCACAGCGCCGCGGCACTCGTGATAATCTCCGAAGTTCTTTTAACCCTTAGTAAGCTCCTCGAATTCCTTCGAGAACTTTTCACAACGGGTTTTCATGACTTCGGCCATTTCTCTCTTCCCTCACCTATAGGCACAACGAACCTCCGTCGCGACCGACTCCTCCTCACTACAACGGGAACTTTCCAATTCACCTCTCAGACGAACGATCTCATTATTAATTGTCTAAGCCCTGAACTGAGCCATCTGTGCCTCCTGGCAGCTCGAGTCAAGAGATTGGTTCATCATAAGGAGACCCTGCGAAATATCTCAAAGTCAAGAAAAAAAAGTTCACCCTCGAAAAAGGATAATAAAAGCTTACCCCGTTGACCATCCGCGATGCTTGGGTAAACTCCGGGGCCTCGCTAGATCCACCTGCGCCCGGAGGATAATCAAAACCAAGCAGCTCATCGAGATCGTCCCGTTCACCACTACTCCCGCCTACCTGACTATTTAGGTAATCTCTTAGTATATTATCGGAGGAGCACCAATCGGTAGCCACTTCATCCTCAACAACGATGTGTTTGTCCTTCCAAGTCTTTGGTCTTTCTTCTCTAGTGCAAACCGCGCACGAAACAAATCCATCCATGGATGCCTCCGATACTTCCTCGACTGACAGATCTGGTTGGTACCGAGAACGGTGGAGAGAAACAACACGACAGACCCTTTTTGGGCTTAACGTTGCCCAAAAAACACGGGCGACCACGAAGCAAGTCTCGGATGGTATCCAGACCTTCCGGACTCGGAGGAAAATGATTGGTCTCTAAAAATAAAATATAAACAAAACGTATTAGAGATCTAACTTCACCGAAGCAAAAAAAAAAAGAAAAAAAGAGAAAAGGGGCTACACTCGAACAAGGATACATTTCAGACCCCATCTAGTCCTAAAGACATGGAGACTGTCTGCTTCTACAGACGCGTCGTCAACACGGATGAAAAAGAAGTGCTTCCGCCATTCATGATAGTTTGAATTGTCATCCCCATCCGGGGCCTTAACTGAATTATGGACGACTTTCTGACTGGTTTAAGCAAAGCGTCGAAATGGTTGGCATCGAGGGTTATACCCAACTCGTAACTCAGCACGAGAATCCCAAAAATATGCTGCTGACCACACGGGTGTATTTGACTAATCGATATCTTGGAACAATCGAGAAGTCGCGCTATGACCTCGGGAATAAGACCACAAATGGATTTGCATCAGGTACACCTCGTAACACGTAAAGTAACCCTCGGGCAGAAACTCAGCGACCTCTCCAGACTCTGGAAGACGAAACTCGACTGATTCAGGAACTCGGAAATGGCTCCGTATGGTATCCAGCCATTCAGACAACTTTTGTTGGGACAACCCTCTACGGGGTTGGCACAAAACGGAGGCAAGGCCCACGTACCAGGTCTGGGGGGTTTCACGTCTCCGCTGGCCGCCCAGTACGCCTCGGCTTCTTCAGGATCGACCGAGGAGAATTCCACCTTTGGCTCATAATCAATGTGTTGAGAGCTAGAACCATCGGGGAAAGAACGGTCATCACGAGACTTTGAGGAAACCTTTCTTCTGAAAGACATAACTTTCTTTTTACCAAAGGAATGAAAGGGAGGAGAAAATCTTTTGATTCTTAAAAAAGTTTGTGGAAATGTGCAAGTGAAGAATTTGTAAAACCACTTCACAGACTTATAGAGGAAAGGATTCACTATTTCACCTCTAGGCTTCAGACGTCGGATTCCGCCTAATTCATCCAATATGCTTAAAAATGCTCGGAAGAACATAACAGTTCTGACGAGCTGGGAGGCTAAATGTTGGGGTCAAAATCGGTTACAAAGGAATTAACATCGGAAACCTAATGGGAAAATGCGTTCTTTGTGAAAGAAAGAGATAAAGTCTCGAAAAAGGGGAATGGGAGATATCGAGGTCAAGTCTCGACTGACCACAAAGGAGCGGTCTGCACAAACAAGTCATCAGGAAGAGTTTGTCCAAAGACCTCGGGTAAACGTATCCCCGAACGGCAATACGGCAAAATGACTAGAAGACTCGATCATCCAACTCCCCGAGCAGAGAAGATGGCCGAGCAAGACATCAAGCTTGTCGAACGGGCAAATCAAGCCACATGGTCCGACCAACTCGCCAAACGGGCGAGTTGGACGGCACCACACAAACAGCTCGCCCGTACGGAGAGTTGGAAGGCACAACACGACCAACTTGCCGAACGGGGCGAGTTGAATGCATCGACACGACCAACTCGCCGACCGCACGAGTTTGGTGGCACGAGCAATCCGATTCGCTCATTCGGCAAGTCGGATCAATCAGTCCTTTTTCACCACGTCTTCGCTAACTCGCTCTTTCAATACTTGATCGAACTTATCTTTATTCAGGATTGATATCAAAAATTTACCGAAAGAACTCGTTTTATCGAGAAAGGATCGAGTTGATCGTATGAGATGGTAACAGTAAACTAAACATCTAGAGCCACCCTCCCCATACAAAAGATCCTAAAGCTCGGACGGTGTCGTCTTAGCAATGCTCTTTCGATAAAATTGTAGAAACGCCTAAGTTAGAAAACGGCCCGATGAGGTCTAAAGCTCGGCTAAAGGCCCACTCGTGATTTTATCCGAAACCAAGCCAAAATTTTGTGATGGTTTATCGTTTATTTTGCAGGAAGGGATAATTGTTAAGTTCGGAAGATAAATGTCAAGATCAAAGAAAAAATGTTAAGTTTCCGTTGATAATCATGAAGATCGAGGAAAAAAGAAATATTTCCGCGAAGCGATAAATTCGACCAAGGGCAGAAGGGAAAATAGAAAACCACCTCTGGAGGTGTATATAAGGACTTCAAGGGTGATGATGCAGAGGACACACAAAAATATCCACTCATATCAAATTTGCTTATAATTGTGTGCCTCACTCAGCCACTAAGCTCTCACTGTTTGAGATTGTTTATGGTTTTAAGCCATAAATACCACTGGACCTAGCCATCTTACCAAAAGACGTGATGGTCAGTTAAGATGGAGTTACCAAAGCCGAGATGGTCCAGAAGCTACACAAAACCACCAAAGAGAATTTGGAGAAGAAGAATGAAAAGACCAAGGCGTGTGTGGAGAAGAAATTAAAGGAGGTCACATTTGAACCCAATGATGGGGCCTGGTTACACCTGAGGTCTGAGAGGTTCCCAGAACAAAGGAAATCAAAGTTAGCACAAAGAAGGGACCGCCCATTCAGAGTCATCAAGAAAATGGGCGACAGTGCCTACCAACTCGATCGTTCAGGTGAGTACAAGGTTTCATCAACATTCAATGTTTCTGACTTGTCTTATTTCGATTCAGGTGAACATGTTCTGAGGTCAGAACCTTTTCAATAGGGAGAGAATGTTGCAAGATCAGAAATAAACCTCGACAAGTGCATTCCCATACTGATCACGAAGACGGCACCAAGGACACGTTATGGTACAAAAGACCTAAGAAAAAGCTTCAATCAGTCAATTGAGGTTCTCTTGATTCAACCACCTGATCTAGAAGACTTAACCAACTGGTTCAATCTGCTCACACTCGACCAGAAGACATTCGGACCAGAAACAAGGCCACATGAAGAAATCTGCCTAAATGAGGCCATTAAAGAAATAAGCCCAACACTGATCCAACCCAACCTCAGCCCAGCCATCAAGACCTATGAAGATCAGTCCTACCCATCAAAGATCAACAAAGAGGAATGGCCCATTTTCTCAAGAACCCGTGCCTCAACTTGCTCACCATTTATCCGGCCCAAACTTTACCAAGACCAGCCCATGCACATATATCAAGAACTAAGCCATCAAAGACTCTAGGTAAATGATCAGGCAAGCAATCATGCACGTCCAAACAGAGAAGGTAAGTGGTTAATGCTCATTTTTCATGATTGCTTTGACTAACCAAGTTGTTTCCATGTTTTTGTTATTCTTTCTTTGTTTCTTTCATTTTTGAATAAATATTTATTAAGGCATCTTGTTAGCCTCGTTTTAAGTCCTAGGATTGAGTGTTTGTAATTTGCTTCAAGTCCCCTAGAAGGGCATAGCTGCATCGGATGTTCTATAAATCCCCTATAAACAGTCTTGTATTCTTTACTGCATATCAATAAAGAAAATTGAGTTTTTGCCTTAGCAAACTTAATCCTAAGTGTCTTGTGTGTGTGAGAAGAATCCCAGGAGCAACTGACTTATCAAGGTTCTGTGCAAGAGTCTTGTGGTGTCCATCGATCCATCCATTCACAATCATCTCCCATCCATTGTTCTTATTGAAGTATGTTGAACAACCAATCGATTAGAATCCATCTGACCACTTCCTTCCAACTTTCCATCCACTGGTTTGAAAGAAGAATGTTTAAAAACCAATCTTTCAGATCCCATCATCCAAGTTCAATTGTCCCCTGTCCATCAGCAATCCATCCTTAATCGCCCATTCTCACCGGTTCAGCGATACATCCATTTCGACCGCCATCCTCATCAATCTGCCATCACCATTTTCCCCATCCGTTCATCCAGTTTGTAAGTCCGTACCAGGATTTTACAACACTTAGGGTTTCAGGCAATCAAAATAATGAGTTATAGATGCTAAGGCTATGAACTGTCCTAGAACTCGAATGCAATAATAAGATAAACAGCTCTCGTTGCGCGTCTAATCAGATGTCTAAGTCCTATAGATGTTGCTTGCAAACAAGGAATGAGTGTCGATCGATACTAAAAAGTGTAAAAATAGATACATCCTTAGACAAGAATTAATGCCCTAATCAATGTGTTCACTAGGTTAGCTGAACCAGCTCTCGCATACACCTAACAAACTATCTCAGCTGAATTATTATCAGGAGTTGAACCCACTCTCGCGTTTGTCAATTATCCTAAGATTAATGTTTAGTTAGCTACTTTATACCACAAGCAGTTAGATCAATTATGTTGGAGGATCCTAACAAATCACCTTAGCATTTCTTTGTTTCAATAATTCAGCTAAACCCTAATAAACCCTAAATCTTACTAAGTAACTACTCAGACATAATTAAGAAGATATAAATAATAAATAAATGAATTGCATAAAGATAGATTAAAAAAACAGTGGAGTTACAATACAATCTCCGAAGGAGTTTTGATCTTCTCTACAAAATAACTAAAAAGATTCTAGGGGTAATTCTGTGATATTGAATCTTTTAGGCTTGAGTCGATTTTGACTTAAGTCGGCATGTCTACTGGCGCTGCTGTCGATCGATAACAAGGAAGAGGTGTCGATCGAAACTTCTTCGGAATCTCGGCTTTCACATACATATATGAGTTTCCTCATCAATAAGCTTCAAAGTGCTACATATCTCCACATTTCTCCAAAACATACATGGACCTGAAAAGACTCTAAATAGACTCCAAACACATATAATAGACTCTGAAAATAATATATACTATGGTGTCTAGAATTTTATAAAACCTTTTTGCATCCAAGTTAGGTTCTTCTACATTATCTACTTATGTAGCAACTTTTGAGGTAGTTTTTCACGAAATACATATGTAACCATATCATTCATTCTATCACGATCTACCATCTGATCCTCATGATGGTAATTATATTCATTATGCAAATGGCTCGGTTCTTCACTATGACCAACATCATCAAAGTGACTTCTACTACTAGCTTCATTCCTATCATGAACGTCTGCATGTTGAAACCAAATGTAATAATGTGGGGTAAATACTCTATTTACTAAATGTTTCCATACCGTTTCACTACAAGCAAACTTTGTATTCCTGAACTTACGACAAGTACATAACATCTAACTGGTTTCCTGCATGAGTGGTGTATTCCCAGCTTGGTACATGAATAACTCTACCTCGTTAAGAAATTCAATCTTCAGCATTCGATTGGTATCTTTATGTGCATACATCCAACTTATCTTGTAGTTATTGCCACCAGATGCCATTTCTTCTTTGAAAGCATTTTTATTTTCTTTTATTTTGTGGATTTTAGAAAGAGAGGAGTAGCATATTTTAGGAAAATTTTCAAGTTTGGTAGGCTGTATGTAACAATGAAATTACAACAAAATGTATTATAACAACTAGTTTGCGACTAATAGTCCTTTTCTAAGACACACAATAATCACTTTTCAGCTACCATCTATGTTTTTACTCGTCATTTAATCATTAGTTGGATGGAAAAACTTTGGATTTAATAAAGTCGTAACTTAACAACTACATTACGACTAATGATAGATATTGTCCTTAAATAGTTGTAAAATTACGGCTAAATTAAGGTGAACTGTATTCGTTGGCAATTTACGTCAACTTTACGGAATTTTTTTTTCATAGTCCTCTTGTAAAGTCAAAGTAATGTTACGATGACAAATTTTCATCGTAAAACATTGTTGTTACGCACCTGTTTTCTTGTGGTGTAAAAGGAGTTTTTTGCGTTTCTTGAATCGGTCATTCTATTTCAGGTGCAGCAGTAGTCGCGTGGTGAATCAGAGATTTTATGGCTTTCAATTCTTCTGAATTGTTAGCAAGAGAGTCAAAAGGTCGTAAATCTTGTCAACTTCACCGTAGTTAGGTTTCCAAGTGTTCCAGTGTTTGCTACAAGTTTTTCCAGCTCCACCCAGTAGACTTTTTCTTCTTCTTACGTCATGGGTTAAGTGAGCGAGGAGTTTTGCCGAGAATATTGGCTTTCTCCTTCTCCTTGGATTTTTTTTCTTCAGCGATAACATCTTCTTCCAAGCTGTTTGACTGTTCGATGATTTCCAAGTAGAGGCGTTTGAGAGATGTGGCTCTGTCCTTTTTTGTCACGTGGTAGCAAGAGTCATCGAGAATTTGTGTCAGTGAGTTTTTATGCGTACTAGCGAGTTCATCTAGTGGATTTAAGAAGTCGAGTCTCCTTGCCCCTTGTATTTTGTAGCTCTGTGTGGTCTTATCGCTCTAGTAATCATCATTTAGGATTCTACCTGTTTCGAAAGAGAAATCGTGTGATTTATTTGATCGTTCGTCTTCTGGAGAAGAGCCGGGCCTGCATTTCTGATTTTTTTTCGAGCGCCGTGGCTGTAGAAGTGGTTGCTGCTGTTGATATTTCACCGGTGTTATAGTTGTTGTTGAAAAGGTAAAAAGAGAGTTGTGTATTCATCTTCCGCACTTCCAGACATCTCTTCGATCAAGTGTTTTGTGGCTGTGAGTAAGAAGGATACATGCTCCAATCAGACAGCCTGATGCAACCCTGATCAGGCTGACCTGTCTCAGAATCAAAGCATGGAGACCAGAGAATGATCTGGCTAAGCTATTGATCAATATTTGGATAGATGGGCAGTTTCAAGGCCTTATTTGGATGATTTATGAAGTTCTGGAAAGAGAAAGAAGAAGAACTCTTGATACGGCTTGGGAAAAACTTGAACAAGGAAGAGGCAACCAGCTGGATTAGTCTGGAGAGAATGAGCTGATTAAACCATGGACGGGTGAGCTGGGCAAACCTGAGCATGGTGATAAAGGTGCAACCAAATGGACGCAAAACAGAGAGAAGATGCGGAGTAACGTACCTGAGCTCAAACTATGCTATGGACACAACTTTCCTCGTCCAAGTGGGTCTCAGGAACAAAATAATCAAGTCAGGAATGCGCTGGATCGGGCCAGAGTTGAAGATGGGTGAAACAAGGCTTTTTCTGCCCAAAAGAAACATAATATCGATCCACTTGTGTCTTGGACTGGACAACAACATGTGAACGTGGCAAGCCGCACAAGAAAGGTTATCAACAGTTATTTCAAGTCATGGACGAGCCTAGGAAGAGTTTGTCTGACATAAGGGCCTTATCGGTCAATGAAGATAAACGATCGACCACCACGGACCATTATTGTCTAATCACGTTTTTAAATGTAATAGGACTTATTTTAATCGTTTTTGGGCTTTATTAAGTGTAAATATATTAGGAATAGACTTGGTAAATTATAAAACAAGTAGGATTAGGAATTGGGGTTTCTAAACTCATTAGGACCGGTTTGGTTATCTTAAATCAATTGGCAATATGATTAGATTTCCTTAAACCAATCTGGTTTAGGATTAGGTTTTTAGCTTTATGCTTTATACACAAGCACCACGGCCATGTATGATTAACCATCTTTTTTTTTTATCAAAAACGCTTTTACAGCAACCAAAGTCTCTCACGAGCAATCTCTACTCTTTTGTTCATCTTTTGAGCATTCCATCTCAATCACCCAGGGAAAAGACTCTCCTTCTTACTTGAATCCATCAGTCACCAAACAAACAAGGTTACACTCGTAAGGTAGCTGACGTAAACAAGTCAAGGAATCCATCGTCCTTGCGTGAAGAACCATCCCTTGTTCAAACCTAAAAACCTTGAATCCATCAACCACATCGACAAACCCCCTCAAACACACGATTCTTAGTAATTCTCGTGTCCATCCCAATGTCTTCCCTATCCTAGGTCGTATCAAGTGGTATCAGAGCCTCTTGAAGGTTAGGGTTGGAGATCTTAATCTGGCTTCACTAACACATTCATCAACATAAAGTTTTTCTGTTTGAAAACCAATAGAGAGATCATTTGGGAAGAGAGGAAGAGACACTACCACAACAAAAAAAATCAACAAAACCTAGGAGCTTGTTTGACACCACACACGTCACGATGGTCATACCTGAGGTTTTTGTTGGAGGAAGATGTCCTGAAGCTTTTATATCATGGGCTGAAAGCATATACAACTTTATCCTACAAAATCAAGTACCTTCACGGGAATGTGTAGCCTTTGCTATTAGTCTACTGAGAGGTGAGGCTAAAGCATGGTGGAGGGAAGAGGAAGAAGCGCGCTGGTATGAAGAAGAACAACTCAAAACTTGGGATGACCTTAAAAAACCATGAGTTTTAGGTACATACCTGGTTTCAATGGGAGGAGACTGAACCGCTATTCTCACCACCAGAGACTCCTTTACCCACGGCTGCAGCTGATAAGGAAGGAGAAACACAAGTGTTGTGTGGACACGTGCCTGATCAAACAAAGAATGAAGAGGGAGTACTTGGAGAGTCATCTATAGCTTCTGAATTGGTTTTAACTTTGGTTGATCAAGGTGATAAATTTAAGACTTTAACTTGTGAGTTACTGATCAGACCTATGGTATGTCTTCAGCTCAGGTTACTGGAACATCTGAGAGTTGTTGAGGGCCTGCAACAAGTTGATTTCGAATCAGGAGGAAGATTGTTTGTGTTTGGAAGACGTAGCAACATCCTAGTGCAAACAGCAGAAACTTTGAAGCTTTATTTACACAACTCATTCACTATTGAAAAACATGATTTGTGGTCAAATTCTTTTGAAAGGAGAGAGGATGATGTGTCCCTACTCAGATTCTGTGAAAATAGAGGAGGAGCAGGAGGTAACACATCCATTATCAGGTACTTAACTGATAAGGATAAGCTCGAAAGAGCAAAGGCAAAACTTGTTGTGGTCAAGGAGAAGCCAAAGCTTGAGAGTGAGTATGGGACCAATGAACACGTCCACCTGACAACCTGGAGCATAGATGTCGAGTTTTAATGAGTGCTTGTCAAGATGCTCTGATAGACATAAGACGCATTCTCCTAAACAGCTGCAATGGACTAGTTCGACTACTAGAACACTCAGCAAGGTTCATACACGGTTTTGGGGATCCAGTACTCCATTCTGATCAAGGTGAGCAGTCAATACATACTGATCTAGCAACATAAGAGGTGTGTGTATGGAAGAAATGGAGAGAAGCTCCTTTTGATGCAACTGGATCTGAGACAAATAAAGAGGAGATATTGCTTTCTCTAAGTGCTGCTTGCAATGAGGTACTTCTAGGGCACGTGAAGGGCTTGCAACACTTTATATTCAAGCCAGGAGAAGAGATATATGTGGGCAAGGAGTTTGGAGGTGAGTGATGAAGGTTCTATCATCTTAGAAAGCTTGGATTTGAGGTCAAATCCTTTTGAAGGGAGAGAGGATGATGCGACCCTGATCGGGCTGACCAGTCTCAGACTCAAAGCATGGAGACCAGTGAATGATCTGGCTAAGATACTGATCAATGCTTGGCTAAAAGGGCAGTTTCAAGGCCTTATTCGGATGATCTATAAAGTTCTGGACTGAGAGAGAAGAATAACTCTTGATACGGCTTTGGAAATATTTGAACAAGGAAGATGCAACCAGTTGGATGAGTCTGGAGAGGACGAGTTGATTGATCCATGGATGGGTTAAATGGGCAAACCTCAGCATGGTGATAAAGGTGCAACCGAATGGACGCAAAACAGAGAGGAGATGATGAGCAATGTACCTGAGCTCAAACTTACCTATAGACACAACTTTCCTCGTCCAAGTAGGTCTCAGGAACAAAACAATCAAATAAGGAAGGCGCTGAATCGGGCTAGAATTGAATATGGGCGACACAAGGCTTTTTCGGCCCAAAAGAAACATAATCTCGATCCAATTGTTTCTTGGGCTGGAACAACAACATGTGAACGTGACAACCCTCATAAGAAAGGTTATCAACACTTAGTTCAGGTCATGGACGAGCCTAGGAAGAGTTTGGCTGAAAAGGGCCTTATCAGTCCATGTAGATAAATGATCGACCACCATGGACCATCTATTGTCAATTCATGTTTTTAAATGTAATAGGAATTTGGTTTTATATTTTTGGGCTTTATTAAGGGCAAAGATATTAGGAATAGACTTGGTAAATTATAAACAAAGTAGGATTAGGAATTGGGCTTTCTAAATCCATTAGGAGTCGGTTTGGTTATGTTAAACCAATTGGCAATAGGATTAGGATTAGATTTCCTTAAACCAATCTGGTTTAGGATTAGGTTGTAGTTTTATTCTTCATACACAAGCACCAATTCCATGTATGATTAACCATTTTTTTATCAAAAACGCTTTTATAGCAACCAAAGTCTCTCAGGAGCAATCTTTACTTTTGTGTCCATCTTTTGAGCATTCCATCTCAATCACCCATGGAGAAGAGTCTCCTTCTTACGTGTATCCATCATGCACCAAACGAACAATGTTACACTCGTAAGGTAGCTGACGCAAATAACTCAAGGAATCCATCATCCTTGGGTGAAGAACCATTCCTTCCAGAGCGAGTTGGCCCGACGTGAAGCTGAGGAGGCGGTGATCCTTGCACGCACACGCCTCCAGGATCTGTAGCTCCGGCCGGCACCTTGGCCCCCAAGGTTTCCTCGATGGGCGATGATGTTCCAGCCGGAGGGGAGATTTCTGCGCATGCACCGTCACCCGAGGTTCATCCATCGGGTTCGTCTACGACCCCGGCTCAGGTCGTTGATGTGGAGATGGCTCATGATTCGATGTCTCCTCCTCCAGTCAAAAAAAAGATCGTCTAAGGACTGTCTGCGCCTAGCATGGCCACGACTTCTATGACGAAGGGTCGTAAGAGACCTTGCGTTAACCCAGACACGCCTAAGAGGAAGAGGTGCACCAAGGAGCCTGAGACTGACTCCCTGCCTGGAATGGTGTCCATACATCGTGCTAAGGTCTGGTTTGGAAAAATCTTCTTTCTCTTTCATCCCTTTTTCCTTTTCGTGCATGATTAATTCTTGACCGCTTCTTTTCTCTTGTTTCTCAATTCGTTTGGTTGATCGACGGGATGATCAGTGAGTGTGGATCGGAAAACGACCATCTTGCTAAAGAATTGGTGGAGTCGCGACAGAAGTCATCGCAGTTTGAAGGGAGGTGGAAGGTTATCGAGGATGCCCATTCCCTTGAGAAAACTCAGTTCGAGTCTCGGGTTGGTGAACTGGAGCGGGATCTTGGGAAGACCGCTAGCTCTTTGCTTAAAGCGAAAGAGGCGAAAATGGCTAAGTCTTCAGAACTGCGCCGTCAAAAGCGTAAGATCAGGTGTGGGGAGGAAACATTGGTTGGCGCGATTGACGAGGCTATGGAGGTCATTCATGCCGAGTTTCGGGCCCGTTTGGCGAGGATTGCTGACTTCATTGATTCATTGTTATCGTCCACGTTACGGACATGGCCTTGGCATGCATCTAGGGAGGGATGCAACAGGTCCAGTTGTTTCATGGTGTTGCGCCTCCGTCCCCGTGAGGTGAAGAGGCCAAGCTTTCCGCTCGCAAAGCGGAATTAGTGGACGCGGATGGAGACTTCGATTTGATTCTTGCAGGCCTGAAATCCGAGTGTAACCTCCCGCTTTGCTCGGGTGACACTGACAGTCAGGGTCCTACAACCAAGGAAGGTGCAGGAGAGGCGGTTCCAAGTACGGAGGGGTGATTGGTGAAGGTGAGACTCTGCGTGCGGAGGATGATTGAGATCGCAGTCTCGTATGAGACTTTGTTTATTTTAATGCTATCTTGTTTTTGTTTTTATCCGGCCGAGTGTGGCCGAGTTTTTATCTTGGGACTGGCCACTTGTGTCTTCGAATCCATGTCGCTTTTGCGACTTCATTTCCATTTTTTATAAAAAGAAATGAACTCTATCCTTGTTTTCCAAGGTTTTATCGAGTGTCGTTATGGGCGAAGAGATTTAGCTTTAAGTATGGAGGAGAGTATACGAGTTGTCATCTCACTCTCAACTCCTTTGCTGATCGTCCTATTCGTTGCTCCTTCGGGATGTTTGAGAAATTTTTCCAAAGTTCCGAGAGCCATCAGATATGGGCGAAGAGACATGCTTTTAGGATCTCGTATCTCGAGGGTGAACGTGGTTTCTCCCATTGCGCGTCTTGAAGTTGTGAGATAAGACCATAGGACTCCTTCAAGTTCGTCAATTCATCTACCCTTCTTGGTGTCAAAACGTTTTTTGAGTCCATAAAGAATGTTTTTATTAGTGGTTTCGGCCTGGATGTTACATTGCAGGAATCTAGGAGTCAACTTTGTTAGTCGTATATCCCATTTTTCGCAGAAGGGCTCGAATTTGGTCGAAATGAATGGAGACCCATTGTCTTTTACGTTTTCGTATGGGACCCCGTGCCTGCAAACAATGTTTTTCCATACGAAGCTTTCGACTTGGATGTCCTTGATGCTTGCGTATGAGTATGCTTCCACCCATTTTTAGAAGAAATCCGTCAAGACCAGCAAGAATCTTTTTGTTTCGATCTGTGCATGGGTTCGTCTATATCCATCGAGAATCGCATGAACGGGTAAGGTGCCGAGATCGATGAGAGGAACCCTTCTGGTTGATGGAAATTTGGGGCGTGCCTTTGGCACTTTTCACATTTCCGTGCAAACTCTTCGCAATCTTATATAATTGTTGGCCAGTAGTGTCTGTGGCGTTTTATTTTGACAGCGAGAGACCTTCCGCAGAGTGATTTCCACAAGACCCCGAATGAACTAGGCCTAGAATGGACTAGGCCTAGAATGGACCTCTTACATTATCTTCGGTGCCTTTTCTCCTTCTACACAGGTCATGAGTGGCCCTGAAAATCTCCACTTGTATAGCTCTCTGTCAACAAAGACGTATCGCGCAACTTAGGTTTTAATATTTCGGGCAGCCCATTTTTCTGCCGGGAGTTTTCCGTTGGCAATATACACAAGGATTGCTTTTGTCCAAGGTTCATTGAACTCGTATTATATCCGTCCGGATTCTTGTGCGGCTTGATCGTTGGCTTTGTCGGTATCGCCGTCGGTAGAGTCGACTAGGTTTATGATAACGGGTGGTCCGATGCTAGGATGTTCTATAAATTCTACGGAATCACCCCGCTTAACCCTTGGTCCGACCTTGATGCCAAGGCGGCTAAGGCATCGGACTGGGCTAGATCTCGAACGAGTTTTAAGTAAGAACCCATTCTTTCGTCTCTTGCTTCGTATTCTCCGCTGTATTGGCTCGCCACAAGTTGGGAGTCGAGTAGGCGTGAACGTTGCGTATTTTTAAGCCGTTACCAATCGCAGTCCTGCGATAAGGGCTTCGTATTCCCTTCATTGTTTGAGGCATGGAAGATTAAATGGAATGACTGTTCCAGCACTTCCCCTGTTGGTGATGTGAGTCGGATTCCAATCCCGGAGCCATGCTTGGATAAGGATTCGTCTATGTGGAGGGTTCAGGTCGAGTCGGGTTCTTGATCGGCTGTGCACCCCGCATGGAGTTCTACTAGGAAGTCGGCGAGTCCTTGTGACTTTGCGCAGGTTTTCGCTCGATACTCGATGTTGTACTCGCTTACTTCGATTGCCCATTTTGCCAATCTCCTGGATAGGCTAGGACTATGCAAGATAGCTCGCAATGGAAATTATGTGAGCACTGCGATTGTATGGGCTCACTCGCTGGAGAAGCTTCATATTGGCTCAAGCAGTTACCACCATGATCCCTGACATCCTGGAATGACATCAAGAACGCCTTCTTGTGTAACTTCTTTGATGATAAAAAAGCAGAAGATCTGAGGAGCAAGATTGTTAATTTTTCATAGGAACCCTCGGAATCTTTCAGAAACTCATGGATCATATTCAAATCATACCAAAGAGATTGTCCACATCACGGGTTCGATGAAGTGAAACTTCTCAGCACTTTCTTTAGATGTATTGGATTACAATATCATATGGCTTTGGGCACATCTAGTGAGGGAAATTTCAGCGCTAGGAATCTTGAAGAAGCTACAAGGTTGATTAAGAATTTGGCATCCAGCAGCAGCACTAAAAACACAGACTTTGAAAGGAAGAAATCAACTTCAACTATGAGCAAGGATCAGATTGAAGAGGTCAAGGAAAAACTGGATAGTGTTCAGAAATTCTTCAGGAAGCAAGTCACTTTTGCAGAAGTAGAAGCAAGAGAGTCTGGAGATGATGAGATTGAAGAAGAGGATTTGAACTACATTAATGGGAATGGTTTCCTGAGACAAGGGAATCTAGGTTTCAGCAGGAACTCCTATGGGAATGGTCAAAGGAGTAGCTTTAATTAGGGTTCGCAATGAAAACCCTTCAACAACAACAAAACTTATGGATCTTCTTACTACCAGAACCCTCCTCTAGAAACTCAAGAAAGCAAGACTGAAACAATGATTGACTGAGTTTTAGAGGGATAGCTGAAGATGACTGTTAATTTCAATGGAAAGATAGATGGGCTGTACCTCAGCCTCAACACCAAATTCGAAAATCTCAACACCCATGTGAAGAAGCTGGAGAATCAAATGCTGCAGACAAGTGAAACCATTAAGAGGCATGAGAGCCTGATCAAGGAGAAGATAGAGGCTGGACAGAGCACCAAGTCATGCATTGATTGATGATGATTTCTGGCAGGAACTTAAGAGGGAAAGGGTCCAAGAAGAAGATTTTCGTGTGGAATGTTTGATATCATTCGGCAGTTCGCACTGGTGTCGATCGACACCAGGCATTGAGAATCGATCGACAGCAATTCCTGCAGCATCATTAGCTTCATGTGAATCGACTAACGTCGATAAAAACCTACACTGGACAATCAACCGATATAGAGATAGAGGAACTGATCGACAATGTGACCTGAGTATCGATCGACATATGAGAATCGCTGCAAATTTGATTGTGCGTCCAACCAGAATGGTTTCAGAGGAGAATACTGACACATCTGAAAGTATGGATCTTGATAGAGAAAATGAGGGACACTCCCAGAGGAAGCGAAAGATCCCCAAACATCTACGCAAAGAAGACAATGAAAAAGAGATGGATAGCTTTAGCAAAAGAGCTTTCAAAATTCCTTTAGATACTCCTTTTGATGAAGATTATTATACTCACAGGTTGTAGATGTTTTTTCAGGGAAACAAGGGTGACAAACAATGATATAGAGGTCTTGTCTAATCATCTCAGAGAAAAGATGAAACAGAGGACCTGTCTGAAGAAGAAAAGTGATCCTGGGAAGTTCGTGGTTCCATGCTTTATCAAGGGAAACGAATACCCCAATGCACTTTGTGATACTGGATCATCAGTGAGCATTATGCCAAAAACTATGTCAGAGGGGCTGAATCTGAAAGTGGAACCCTTTAATGATTCCTTCACATTTGTAGATTGCTCAAAAGTGAACTCGGGAGGGATGGTAAAAGATGTTCCAGTGGAGATTAACAACACCCTAGTTCCAGTAGACTTCCATGTAATGGACATCATGATATATTGGAACTCTTCACTACTACTTGGGAGAGTATTCATAGCTACCGTGGGAGCTATTTGTGATATGAAAATAAACAGTTTGTATCTATCTCTAATTGATCAAAACATTTTCTATGAACCTGTCAAGAATAAGAACAAGGCTACCCTGATTCAATTGTGTGATGATGCAGAACTTTTGGCCACATGTTTCTGTGATTATGACCTCAATGAAGAGCCGGAGGATGGAGCATCGATCGATACCCAGTAAAGACAATTGATCGACACGTTTTCCGTTCAGCAATCGGTCGACACCCAACCTTTGCTATCGATCAATGACCATACTACAGAACCGATCACCGATTACCATGCAAATGTTGGTTACAACACAGCCTACCCCGAGTACGCCGAAGACTACAGAGAAGAAGAGATAATCGAGTACCGTGGTACTTCTATTGAAGAGGCTGGTGTTTTTCATATTTCTCATCAACTCGAGAAATTGACATGGATCGACGGTTACCCTACGCCATCGATCGATACTGACCTAGAAGCAGCATCCGAACTAGATTCAGCTGCAGAACGCGAGAAGGAATATGGTTATCTATAACCAGATGAGTTCGGTATCATAAGAAATTCAGACGGTCACGCAAGAGCTATGGATGGCAGACTACTAAATGTCATGAAGGAAGAAATAACAGATATTCTTGCCATGGCTAATGGATCTGGAAACCTTTTCGCACAACAGTCTTGTTATCGAGCATTGATTAACGGTCACCGTACACCATCGATCGACACACATCCAATATGCAAAGGATACGATGAAGATTACACAGAGGAAAAGAAGATTGAATATCGCGACGTACCATCAGAAGACGCTTGTTGGGTGATGAACACGAGAGTGGATAATCAAGCATTGATCACCAGCTACTCCTAGCCATCGAATGACATCAAACGCGAACCAGAACACGAACCTGGTGCAGAAGATACAGATATTGGTAAAATTAGACCGGATGAGTTCAGAATTTTTAGAGACCCAGAGGGACGTGCACGGGCTCTTTATGGGAGAAGCCTATATTTATCCAAGGAGGATGTAGCAGATGCCCTTATTATGGCTAATCGATCGAGCATTCCATTTGGACAACATTAGCCGCCTTCCATTGACGTGCATCATACAGCATCGATCGACATTGAGGAGCAGAAGAACGAACCTATCTGTAATGTTCCATACACTCCCAAGCACCCTATATCGATCGACGGCACCCAGCGAGCATCGATCGACATAGCCTTTCCGGAGGTATCCAGATTTCATCCTTCCAATGTCCATAATTCAAGGAGTACACCATCGATCGATGGGATCAAACCATCATCGATGGACTAGCGTTTCGAGCAAGGTACGATAGCTTTTGATACTAAGGGCAACAAAATTTTCCGCTGGGAAACGAGAGATGAGTATGGCATCTACAGAGATGAGAATGGTAATGCACGAGCTACAAACGGAAGAGTAGTGAATGTGCAAGCTGAAGACATCAGAGCAGTTCTAGGGAGAGCTAATTTGTTTGAGCAGAGCCACATATGTTTAAGAACATGCAGCAAAGATCGCTATGTTTATGGAGAATCAATAGACATACAACACAGAAAAGATTGATGATATTGTGCATGGGATCTACAGAGCTCAAGAGATGTCACTGGATGATCTCTACAAGTGGGTGGATGAGGTATACTATCTTATACAAAACTGCCTCGCCGGCTTGACTGCACACATGGATGAGAAGAGGCAAGATTTGGATACTGTTCAGAGACAGCATGTTTGGGCAAACAGACGAGCATTGATTGACGGAAACATCAGGCAATCGATCGACACTGAAGAGAACAGACAAACGATTGCAGCATAAATACAATTGGAAGATATTTCTCACCAATTGGAGGATTTATCAGAGATTACATCTGCCAGACTTAGAATGCTACATCGCAGTATTAAGAAACTACAAGAGGGAATGCATTCAATAAAGTTTGCTAGAGCAGTTACAGGGAATGAGAAAACCAGAGGAGATGAGGCAATTAGGAGCTTTATTGGTACATGGTTTCAGAAGAGCAAAGCAGATGTAGACGTTTGTTTTCGAAGTGTTGACCCAAATCCATACTAGTCAGAAAGTTCACAACGTCGAGCTTAAGACTATAACCAAGTGCTGAGTGGGAGGCAACCCACGGTTTAGTAAGTCTTTGTTTCGTTTTTACTGATACTACTATTTATTTCGAGTTTTACTTTGTGTTATAGACTGTTTGAGTCTACCATCGATCGATACCCTAGAGGCACCATCAGTCGACATTGGATCGTGACCATCGATCGACAACACACGCCTACCATCGATCGATACTCTTTTACAGAGTCTGGTATCAAATTTCCTACTTATACTATTTAAATATGCTTTAATTTTTCCTAACCATTCCAGGAAAGATTACAAAGGGGACAGTGTAATTTAAGTCTGGGGGAGGTTCACTGATGCTATTTGATTGTTTTGAGATTTACTATATATATTAGTTTTTCAAGAAGGGGACTATGATCAAGATTTATTATTGAATAACCACACTTTAGCACCATTTTTAAATGGTTGTTGAAGAGATTACTAAAGATACCAAAGTGGATCATCCTGCCACTATATCACCCTTGCTTAAAAAGTTTAAAGGAACCAAAGCTGATTTCCAACGCTAATCCTGAGATTATCTGCTTGCTTTGGGGCTTGGTATACACTGGATCGGATTCCTTCTGCAAGTACATTACCTATGACCCCACTATTCTAATTTGGAGGAACGATCACACATTGTTGGAAGCGAGGGGTACGTACATACCGATGACCCCACTATTCACCTACAACTTTTCCCAAAAAGCAAAATAAAATAAAAGAAAATAAAATAAAAAGAAGAGGAAAATCAAAAATGAGATGGCAAGATAGACTGTATCAGCATCATTGTCCATTAATTTTGAGAGCTAAAAAGATTCAGAGAGAAAAGGGGGAAGAAAGCAATCAGAGAAGACTTTGTGCCTAATTTTTTAGATACTTGAAGAGGTAGAGTCCATGTGTCCTTTGATCAGTACTTCCAAGGTAAAACGTACACTTTATTTTATGCAAAGAAATGAAATCAGTAGAGGAACGCCAGACTAGTATTTGCTAAGTTGTTGATAGACTGGATTTGGTTGCTATACTAGGATACGGTATATGAAGTTTCTCTGTGATTGACTTGATAGGTTGTGGTTGCAACAAATTAAGGTGACAATTATACGTAGACATTATGTGAGTCTCCGCTTTTCAAAACCTCTTTCACATGCTTAGTTTGCTTGAGGACAAGCAAAAGGTTTAGTCTAGGGGAGTTGATATAGCCTATTTATTACCAGCTTTAGGCCATGTTATAGGCTCTATTTAGGGTCTATTATGTGTGTCTAGGATAGGTTTTAGAGTATTTACAGGTCCATGAACGTTTTGGAGATATATGGAGATACTTGGAGCTTTTGGAGTATTTAGAGGGGGGAGAATCTGTAGTCGAAGTACAAGACTGCCGTCGATCGACGACACAGCCTTGTAGTCTAGCGATGTTAAAAGACCAAGGTCGATCGACACTGCACACTTGCCATCGATCGACATCCAATTCGCAGAGAGCCGATTGAAAAGCCCGAGTTTAGAAGACAAATGGCAAGAATGCCCTGGACGAGTTTTGCAAAAAGAGTGTGCAGGGCAAGGCTTGACACGACTTACAAAGCTTTATAGTTTTATGGGGAGAAGATTCATAACTCCTTGGGAAGATTTGCATTGAAACCCAAGTATTTTATCTATGCAATATATTGAGATTATTGTTCTTTCCTTGACTATGTCTGATTAGTTATCAACTAAATTTAGGGTTGAATGATAGCAATCATGCATTAGCCATAAAGTTGAATTGCTAGGTAAAGTTAATATCCATAAGTTGTGCTTAATGCATGCTTTATAGAGTAGCTAACTAGGATCTCGAAAGTAGGACATGGACGACTACGAGAGTAGGTTATGTGCCAGAGTAGACTCCATTGAACTAGGTTGTTATGCACATTCGAGAGCTGGTCTAATAATTCTGATGGACTTATCAAATCTCGTTCACACTTCCTTTTGATCTTACCTTTGATCAACATCAGGCCTTAGCCGTTGATCAATGGTCTTTCCTTTTGCTTGCATAGAGAGGTGGAGTTAAAAGGGTCAAAATAGTTAATATTTGATATCTGGAATATTTACATTTTTGTGCTTTCTATCATCTATAATCCATTAGGCTTGAAACCTTAGATCTAGGATATTTACATTTGCATCTAGTTAGTTTATTAGAATATTTCCATATTTTCATTATTAGAATATTTCTATATTTGCATTATTACCAGAATTCCATATTTCATCTCTACTTCTTGATAAGGAATATTTCCTTATCTAATTGTTTGCCACCAATATATATATATTCACCTTGCTTAATCTTTAGAAATGAGAAATCTATTGTGTGTCATTGCTCTCTGTGGATTAGACCCCTAAGTACTACACTTGATCTCTTTTGGCAAGAGTTATTTTTGTGTGTTAAGACTAGGGTTAATTTGATAGTTAATTGTTTAGAATATTCAAACCATGCTAGAACAATAAAAACACGCATTTCAAGTCACACCAACACCAAGACCACTCATTGGTTTCTGTGGCCCAACGTCAATGACTCTCGGATCGATCAAACTCCCGGTCATATCCAAAGAAGTCACAAGAATCTTTGATTTTGCACTCGTCGACCCAGCCATCTATAACGTAATCATGGGAACACCTTGGATAACAGTCCCGTCAACCTTTCACATGGGCATCAAATTTCCGACTCCGAACAAAACTGCAGCAATCTGGGGATGGCAAAAACAGTCGTGACTTTGCATTCTGGCCAAACATAAACTAAGGCAAATCACGACTACTTCAATGGCTAAACCCAAATGCACAAAGATAACTCGGTCTCTGAGTGAAAATGCTTCCAAAAAGAATGACCTAGAATCATCCACCCGACCAACGGCTTCAGACAAAGAAAGAAAACAAGCTTCTGAGTCCAACGGTCTAGCACAACAGGAAGAGAAAAAACCAGAAGAAGTCGTTGATCCAGCAACAGTCATTACGACTAAGGTGATCTTCGCAGTAGTAACCGCCGAGTAAAACTGCTCGCGGCACGAACTGAACTACAAGACAGCTTGATCCTCGAAAAGGGTACGTTGGAAACTCTTCGCAAGATGAGTTCAGATCTCTCCCTCTCTCAAAAAGGGGGGGGGAGGGGAGTGAGTACATATACGTATACTTGAATACTCCCACATTTTAAAATATTTCCCTTTGAACTCGATATTTCAAAAAATTCTCCGATAATAAGAAAACGCAATACGACTTCAAAAGATATCGCAAATCTCTTTTACCCCTTCAAATACTTGATCTCCCAAGTTACTTTACGGCTATGATAACATTTCAAGATTTGATAAGAAACGCCTAGGCACATAAAAACGACTATCGTATAGCCCGGAAACAGAAATCTTACGAATAACCAACTCATTAAAAACTAAGGCAATAACTGAACATCTTTGAAAGAATCCCTTGGATGACATATAAATCTTCACGACAATAACTGAACATCTTTGAAACACGTAAAACGTTTCGAAAAATGATACACTAAAGAAAACTTCTGAATGGAAAAACACTTCTTAACAAACTACTACACAAATGATTCTCTAACATACGGTCAAATCGACCTCAACCCAAAAAACTAAACCATATTCTTAAAATCTTGAGATCACCTTACACATAAATAACTCGAAAGAAAGCAAGGAAAACCTAACTACCCATAAAGTCCGGATTCTCAGCGAGAGCCAAAGAAAAGTAACCAAATAAATGCGGAAAATATGGAAAGATAACAAAACGAATTTAGAAAACAATAGAAATTTTTTTCGAATTTATGTATGAGCATTCCAGAGACAAAAGCATACAAGAAGCTTTTCTGAAAATAATATTACAAAGGAAATTTTCTAACACAAGCGGTAAAACGAGTCTAAGTTTGATAGCACTACCACTTATATCGAGAAAAAACAATGTGGCCACAACTCGCTTAAAACTCGACGAAAAAGACGAAAAAGGTTTTAAATATTTCAGACTAGACCTTATGAAAGGCTTCCTAGCATGCCTCTCGTGGATCAAGCCGAACATATCTCAATAAAAATATTGGAACAACAGATCGAACTGCATGGGAGAGCTCGTCTAGTAATCGAGTGCCAGTCATGGAAACCAAACTTGTCGAGAATAAAGCCTAAGGTTTCTAAGTGCAGAGAGTTATAGAGTCTAAAGAATTGTGTTTTTCACTTCTCGCCTTTGCATCCCATATATACTCCTCCTAGGTCGGTTTGCCCTTTCCTTTTCTGCCCAAGGGTTGAGTTTATCGCTTCGCGAAAATATTCTATTTTCTTTGAACTTCATGATTATCCCTTGAAACTTCAAATTTATCTTTGAACTTCATGATTATCCCTTGAAACTTCAAATTTATCTTTTAACTTGACTTTTATCTTCTTCTGCGAATAATAGATAGAACGTCATAATATCCTTGGGCTCGATTTATTCAAAAATCGTAAGCGGACTATTAGCCAAATTTTAGACATATTTGAGCCGTTATTGGACTTAAAATGTTTTTACAATTTCTTCGAGTGAACACCTTTGATACAACGTCACTTTTATAAAATATTTCAAATTACTCGTATAGTCGAGGAAATTTTGGTGTTAAGTTAACCTTTGACATTTTATACGATCATTTTGAACTTATACGGGAAAACAATTCTTTGTGGTTTTAATCGTAAAGTTCTAACGGTAACTTCAATCGAGACGAAACAAGAGACAGTGTGGTCAAGGTTTGACAGAGAGACTGGTCGGGACCGAGACGGGTGATACTGACCCAACTCGCCTGATGGCGAGTTGGACGTGGTCAATCCAACTTGACTGATGGCAAGTTGGATGAAGACAATCCAACTCGCCATCAAGCGAGTTGGACAAGCTGGTCCAACTCGCCCGATGGCGAGCTGGTCCAAATCGCCCATGGTGAGTTGGATGAACTCTATCCAACTCGCCATTGGGCTAGTTGGACGAGCTGGTCCTACTCGCCGGATGGTGAGTTGGACGAAGATGATCTAACTCGCCATTAGGCGAGTTTGACGAGCAGCCCAACTTGCCTGAGGGCGAGTTGGATGAGGACATTCTAACTCACCATCAGACGAGTTGGGGGAGTTGCTCCAGCTCGCCTGATGGCGAGTTGTACGCGGCTGGTTTGATCGTTTCGTTGCTCGGGGAGACTTTCCCGATAACTTCTCGTATAATTCTTTTTGAATTTGTAGAAAGTTTTTGTTTCCAGCATTTTTTATTTTCTTTTTTAGAAAACAAATGTCTCTTGGGAACCTTAGGCATTGATTCCGTCGGGACGAATTTTGACCCCAACAGTTAGCACCCCAGCTCGCAAGAATTTTTTGCGATGTTCTTGCGAGCGGTTAGGCTGGTTAGGTAAGTTAGGCGAAATTAATGGTTAAAAAGGTCTATTGAAAGTGGTCTGCTAACTCTCCTAGGAGTGGAATGCGATAATACTGGGGCTGCGCCTTGTAAAGGTTGCCTATGAATCCTTGTTAAAGGGATCGAGCCTTTCATAGTTAATCTTGGGGTTCAGATTCTCACGATCTGTTTTTCAATGAGACCTTTACAGTTTTGTTATGTGACGTGTAGATAATATCGATCATGTTGCTGCTGATGGCATTTTATATTGACCCTTTGTCAGCCTCGAGATTAGCCTTAATGGCTTTTTGCTCTGGCCAATTGTGGTCATATTTTCATTTTTATGACTGGCCGAATTTGGTTTTGAATCCCTGGCGCTTCTCGGCTGCTTTCTAATGAATTGCATTTCGCGTTTTAAGATCATGTTGTATTTGTGTGAATGTAGAGGGAAGAGTATGATTTGTCATCTCATATCAAACTTTTTGGTAGATCGTTATATTTTCTATTCGTTTTAGATGAGAATGATTGAAATTTTATTTTTCAGAATTTCATAAACATTGGAATACAAACGAAGAGACATATTTTGGGATATCGAAACATTTTGATATCATTCCTAGAGATGTTAGAGACTAGTGTGCTGGGTTTAGGCAAAGACATAGTCCTAATAACGGTTTATGGGGTGCGATGACTACTCCGGTTTACGTTTCCTGTATCGTTTTTGACCTGATTCCGTACCGATTTAAAGTCTGCGATAGGTTCTCGGCTTATACGACTTGTCTAGTAGGAATCAAGCATCTCACCAAATACAAATTTTAAGTTGTTTGGAAGTGCTGACCAAAATTTTGAATTTCTTTTATAGCGATATTATCCTTCTGTCGGATGTATGAGAGCTATCTCTATGAGATGGCTTAGTCTGTGTAGGACGTTAAGAGTTTGTTTTGATCAGCAACAAAAATAATGTTTGATATAACCGTTTTTGATTCTTCGCGATGGATAAGTGTTTGAGAAGATGTTAGTGCGTAGGATTGTTTGATCTTCCGAGAAAGTGTATCGAGGAAGGTAATTTTGTTGAAAAATTGTTCTTCTGGCGTACGCGATGCTGAAGATTGGTTTTTCTTTCATATCGTGTTTCATGCTTGAAATGTTCACGGGCTTGAATTATTTTTGCGGTGTTGCAAAGTTTTAGTCTTAACCCTGCGTTGGAGAAACATTTAGGTTTGTCTGCGGATGTTCGCAGCCAAAACTGTTGTTCCTATTTGGATGTTAAGTAGTTTGATTTGTGACTGAGGAATTGGGACCAACGGGCCACTTAGATTTGTCCCTGGGAAGAAGCGTTTACCTTCATTGTGCTTTGTGAAGAGTCAGCCTTCCAAGATTTATTTCGTGTGATTTTAAGGATGTTTCGTATGGCTCCATGAGCTTTGTTACAAGTTTTTCCTTACATGCCGCGTTTTTATGGGTAGAATATTGCGAGCTTAAAGTGAATTGTGTAGTATATAGAACTTGATCGACTTTTCGACAAGTTCAAGCATTTCGTTAACCATTTGGTTATTAGGACTGAGTCTCGTTGTGAAGACTTTATCGTGTAATTTTTTCTTCTGGGTTATACGATAATTATTTGCATAATCGTCAATTAGCATTTTTAGACAAAACACGGAGTTTCGTTTAGCCGTTTAAGTGATCGGATGGAGCGGTGGTCGCTCGATTTTTTTGGCTTGGCACAAAGGATGTGTTCTGAAGCATAGCCGAGGACGTTGCTGGTCAAGGATCAGACCATGGCATTTTCGTTTTAACATTAAGGTCATGTTAGTTTAGAATTGTCTTGAAGGGGGTGCGGAATTATGGTTCGGACCTGTACTGGAAGGCATAAATGGCCGAGGGCCAAAGTACGTTTGTCAAGATTGATAGGCCAAGTATGCCGGAGTTTTTTGTGTTAAGATGGCTGATGGTAGTAGAAAATGATTTTCCGTTTTTCAGGTTTCCCTTATACGATGAATGTTTCTTACAACGTTTCCTTTAGTCGTATGAAACTTGTTTAGTCTTTTTCCGAGGAAGATGAAGCCTAAGAGGGTTGATATATAGAATCCATGCGAAGTCAGTTGCGGGATGATTGCCTGCTCGAATTTAACCGAGGGAAATGATTGTCAGAAGCCAGCGAGCTGCAGGGCGATAGAATTAGATCTGCTAGATCGTAGTGTGAAGTGATAAAGTTTAGATTGGTCGTCCAAAGTTGGATCATACTGATTCGTTTTTTATACAAAAAACACTTCTTCGTAAAACTTGTTATGTTTAATTTTGAAAGTTGCTTCGTATTACTTAGTCTGATTTTACAAAGCATTTTCTTTTAAAGTTGTACAAGAAGAGATTTTCATAGGGGCAAATGGAGAGTGTTTCTCGCAATTTACTCGTGATGTTTGCGAGAAATGATTAGGTTTTCCTCATTTGTGTTTTTGTATTCTGAAGTCGTCGTGCATGATACCGATCTTGTTTTCTTGCAGATTGTTTCCTATAAATCACTTTAGTTATATGAAAGTGATGGGTGATTGGTGCATTGTATTCAGATGTCAAAGTAGGGATGCGTTCGCAGATTTTCTGAAAAATATTCCTACTTTAATTTCAATCCTTTCTAGATAGTTGCTTGGTGACACTCGTGGAATTTTACTGAAGGTTATTTCGTTACGATCTAGTCGCGCAACATTTTTGTAGGTTTGATGGGCGGAACGAATCGGTTAACAAGCGGTAGATCTAGTCAACAACTAGGAGAAAGCGTTCCCTTTGTTGTTCTCGCTGCTACCTGTGTTCTTAATTTTGGTTTGTAGCAAATGTTTTGGATGTTTTTCCGTTACTCAGTTAGTTCAACGGAAACTGAGAGCAATGCTTTGATGCTCGAAGATTTCTCGTATAATTCTTGACTTTTATACGAAACTCGTTTTACTAAGTCGAAAAGATCTTCAAGACTTTGGCTAATCGTCGAGTTTTAATTTGATATTGGTACATGGTTTCTAAATGCATGATTGCGACAAGAGATATTTTATAGCCTCAAGATTATGTTCGTGACAGTTTGGATACGTTGCTAGCATTTAGACGAATCATAGATTGTCAAATTCCTTTGGGACAATTTTGATGACGCATCACATTACCTAAGTATTTTTCTGCCTGTTGTTGTGAGAGTTTGCTTTGTCAAAAGTGTTTTCTTGATGCCAAGGCAAAAAAAAAATTGAAGTATGAGAGTATACAAGTATAGTATAGCACCTATTCCCTCCTTTTAAGAAAGTGCTAGGAGTGCTAGGAATGGATGAACTGTTCTTTCGAAGCGTTGTGTACGTTTTTCATTTCGAGGACTGAGATGATCGACATTCTGGGTCAATTTAAAGACGACGTAAGAAAGGGCTAGGAATGAGTCAGTTTTAAGAAAGTGCTAGGAACGAGTCGGTTTTAAGATTCTGTTCATGTGTTTAGTTATTTATTTCTTTAGGAAGCGAGATGAGTATGCTTGAATGTGTGATGATCGTTTCTCGGTTTTACGAGAGATTAGATCTGTTTGCAAGTTCTGCCTGGAAAGTTAAGGAATAATAGAATAAGACTGGAAAAATCAACTAAGCCTCAGCCTGCTAGACTATCCACCTAGATTTTAAGTTCCCTAAAGTTTACGGCAGTTTCCAAGATGTTTTAATTCCTTTTCTACGAAAAATTACAAGTCTGATAAAATTTCTAAGTCGAACATAGCTTAGTCCTATCAGAGATCCAGTTTTTATCTTCTCTGCTTTTCTTGCTCATTTCCCCCTTCTTCTTCTTGTGTCTGTCCACCCCTTACGTACATCAAGAATCGATTCTTCCTGGATTTCTCTACTTTACTAGCCGCGCTTAAGATGAAGACTGTCTTGCGGTTTTGGTTTGGTGATGCATATTTTTCAGATCCGGGTTTCAGTCTCTGAATCATTGGTTTTACGAAAAAAAACAAGTATCTCGTCATAAGCCTATTGGTGTTTATGGAATAACCAAGGGAGACCAGGAAGACTCGCTGGGTGATCAGGTTTTGGTGAGAGAGGAGGATGGGAAAATTTCAAATCTCAGCTTTCGCTCCATCTCTTTCCTTATCCGATTCTTTTTGTACGATCTTTTATTGATTTTCCATAGGTCGTCAGATTGCTTTGAGTTTTTTTTACACAAGAGGTTTTTCATAAATGTTTTCAATTTTCTCTACAAAATTTGTATCATAAAATACTACCTCATTTCATTTTACTTCGTAAAATATTGTTGTGTTTAATTTAACGAAAGATGTTTCGTAAAATGTTTTCGAGCTATATTTTACGAAAGTTATTCCGGAAAATGTCATGAGTTTAGTTTTAAGAAAGTTGTTTCGTTAGATGTTCTAGAATATAATTTTACCAAAGCCATTCTATAAACATGTTTTCGAGTTTGGCGTTATGAGAGCCGTTTTCGAAAACTCACGTTTTGTGGCTGTTCCGCAAATTTAGTTCCTGGGATTTAATATCAGAAACTCTGGCTGTGATGCGCTCAATTATCGCGACTAAAATCAATCAGAAATTTTCTCGTGTCCGTTGGGTTGATCTGAGGGAGTTTTGAGTAGTTTTTCTGAAGTGAGCTTAGGTGACAATCATCGAGAATTCACTGAATATGTTACTATAGAATAAAAGCATGAATTTTATGGACTCTTAGGTTTCAGAAAATGTTTTAGCAGTGAGGGATACGATCTTCCGTTTTGCTTAGTTTAGTCTTCCTCAGCCATATTTAGTGTCGAGTGATTCAATAGAGATCAACTTCATTTCTTCGCAAATTATTCGAAAGAAATACAACAGTGGAGAATTGGCAACTCGATTTGCTGATCTTCTATCTCTCCGATTAATCTAGATTTTCTCTTTGATTTTAAGAGGGCAAGTTCTATTTCTCTGAACACTTTTATGGAAGTTATTTGGAAGAAGTGCAGTGGTAAGTTGCGAACCCGATTTCCTTTGCTTCCTTCTCTGCGAGAAACCTTAGATTTCTCCGCGATTTTGAGCAGAGCAAGTTTTATTTTTTTCTCAAAGTTTTCAGAAAACTTCTTTTGGTCGAACCTTTATGCGCTCAGATTTCTCCAACTCGGTAATGAGACAAATTTTATGGGGTTTGATATATATATATTATCATTGCGCTTTCTGGTTAGACAGAGAAATCGCGAGCTCGTTTTGGTGCTCTTCCCGTGGCGAAAATTCGGGACTAGGTTTTTAATTTTGTCAACACTACGCGTGCGTAAGCGTTGGCCATAGGATCAGTCAGTACTGCGAGTTTGTCTTTCATATTTCAAGACATCGTTCCGATCAAGCGTTTTGTGTCCTTGAGTTAGAGTAATCCGTACCCCCTCCTTCTAGCGCCAAAGGGTGGGAACCGAAATTCACACCGTCGATTTCCATAATCCGAGGAAATCCAGGAAACGTAACTTCCCTTGAGTTCCAGATTTTCTGTGAGAGCCAACGACAAGTGACCAAATACATGCAGAAAATATGAAAATATAACAAAACGAATTTAGAATACAATAGATCTTTATTTCAAATTTGCGTATGATCGTTCCAGAGACAAAATCATACAAGAAGCTTGTTTGGAAACAAGATTGCTTGTTACAAAGGAAATCGTCGAACAGAAGAAATAAAACGAGACTAAGCTTTCTAGCATGACCACCTATGTTGAGAAAAACCTATGTGTGCGCAATTCGCTTTGCACTAGACGAAAAAGACGAAAAAGGTTTTAAAGATTTTGGACTGGACCTTATGAAAGGCTGCCAATGTTCCACTTTCGAGGATCAATCCAAGCGTAGTTCAATTAAAATATTTGAACAAGAGATAGAACTGCATGGGAGAGTTCATATAGTAATCGAGTGCCAATCATAGAAACTGAACTTGTTGAGAACAAACCCATAAGGTTTCTAAGTGCAGAGAGTAATAGGGTCTAAAGAATCGTATTCTGCACCCTCACCTTAGAATCCCTTATATACTCCTCCTAGGTTGGTTTGCCCTTTCCTTTTCTGCCCGCAGGCTGAGTTTATCACTTCGCGGAAATATTCCATTTTTCTTTGATCTTCATGATTATCCCTTGAAACTTCACATTTTTCTTCGTCCGCAAATAATAGATAGACCATGATTATATCCTTGGGCTCGATTTCGTCAACTTGTAAGTGGCCATTTAGTCGCGTTTTAGACCTTTTCGGACATTTTTCGACATAAATGTTTTTACGATTTCTTAGAAAGAACATCTTTGGTACGCCATATGTTTTATAAAGTAGTTAAAATTACTCGTATAGTCGAGGAAATTTTGGTGTTAAGTCAACTGTTGTCGTTTTTTTACAATCAATTTGAACTTATACGAGAAAACAAGTCTTTGCGGTTATTATCGTAGAGTTCCAACGGTAACTCCAATCGAGACGAAACAAGAGAAAGTGTGGTCAAGATTTGAAGGAGACACTGGTCGGGACCGAGATGGTTGATGCCGAACCAACTCCCCCGTTAGCGAGTTGGATGAGGGCAATCCAACTCGCCGTCAGGCGGATTGGACGCGGCTGGTTCGATCATTTCGTTGCTTGAGAGTCTTTCCGCATACCTTGTCGTATAATTATTTTTGAACTTATACGAAGTTTTAGTTTCCCAAATTTTTATTTTCTTTTTGGAAAACAAATGTTTCTCGGGAATCTTTAGGCATTGATTCCGTCGTGACCGTTTTTGACCCCAACCAGACGACGCGAGAAAACCTTGGAATATATAAAACTCGAAACAAACCACAAAAACAGTCACTCTGCGACTATAAATTAACAACTAACTCATAAGAGCATACGCTCGCTCTTATATCCCATTCGTCAATTGGCCCTGATGAGTAAATCAATCGTTCTCTAAACAAACGTTTAGACCTCTCCCTCTCGTAGGATTGGTCCTCATATCTCCGACACAAGGATAATAGCGCGCTATAACAGAAATCCGAAATTTTTGTTAGCACTTCAAGGCGACTTCAAAATTTTCTTTGGAGAGATGCTCGGTTTCCAATCGATGCAGGTCATATAAGCCAAGAACTTATCACAGATTTCAATATTGAGACGGAACCAGGTTGAAACTGCTAATGGGTAACACAAGCCAGAACAGTCACCGCAAACCCTAAAAATGATAGTAAGCCTAAGTTTTTCCCTAAACCCAGCACACTGGGCTCAAACATCTCAAGGCATAGTATCTAACTGATATGAGATCCCAAAATTTGTATCTTCTCTTATATTCGTAGATTCATAAAAAAAAACAAAAAACTAAGTTTTTCGAATACTCGCACCCGAAACAAACAACAGACATCATGAATCTTAAAAGAGTTAGATACGAGATAACAACACATATTATTTCCTCCAGATCCACGATAATACTCATACACTATTAAAAACGAGAAACATACCTCATTAGATACAAGCCGCAGAGCGGCAAGGATTAAAAGCCACACACGGCCAGGCCTAATATGCTAAACAAACGCCATACCTAGCCAAAACGGAATAATAAACATAACATAGGGAACACACTCCCATATAACACACAAAAATCCATCACGAATCTAACTCATAGTTCCCAGAGATTGACCTCCCAATGGCGTAGTTACTTACTCTCAGCGGGTCCACATGGTGCTCATCCTCGACGTCCTCTCCTGAAGCGGCAGGTCCTACTTGCTCCGAATCGGGAGAAACAAGAATCAGGGCCCAGTGCTCCCAAATTTTCCTCTCTATCTGAGAGATCGTCAATTCCGTGTTGGAAAGGTCAGCCAGATGCCTCGACATCATCACCTCCTCAGTCTTGAAGTCATAGTCACTTCCCTGCGTACGCCACTAAGCTCCAACGGAACCTCGACACTCGCGGTAATCACCAAAGGACATATACGCTTGCTGGAACTCTTCAAAGTCAACCGTATACTAAGTTGAGTGATCGTTCATGATCGTGGACATCTCACTCCGACCATATCTACCCTCGCGACGTAGAAGGATCACTTGCTCCCTCTTGAGATATTTCTCACGAATAAGGCGCACCTCGACCTCACTCTTCAAGCGAGCAATTTCCTTTCGGCCATCTCGACTTTAAACTTAGCCATCTGGGCTTCAAGGTATCTCTCCATAAGGGCCTCGTCCATCACATGAAGGCCATGCAAGAAACTTAGCATTTAAGTTAGAGGAAAATTCTACAAAAAAATTGAAGGAAATACGAAACCTGACACCTATGCAGAGTCGCGATGCCTCTGTATACTTTGTCGACCTAACAGGTTCTCGGCAGGTCATGGGCTGACCTGGCAGAACATTAAGAGAGGCGAGATATTTTTCAAGGTCGGACCCACCTCCACACAAAAGCAGCAGGGTCTGACTGGTACCGCTCCCATCTCCTACGAGGAGATCGCGGTACTATCCCTCTGAGGGAATCTCCACCCCATCGTAAGCGACATTGCCTTCATCGGCGGCCACTTGTTTATTCATGGGAGACCTCTCTCTCTCTCTCCCTCACAGTAGGAATCTCGTATGGGCCGTACTTCTTCATAATTGGATCCGAGTCTTCTTCCACGATCGTATGAGGTCAAACTCGAGCGTGATGATAATCAACCTCTTCCTGAACTCGCTGCAGAGAAAATTAACCCCAATAGAACAGACTGCCTCGAAGAAGGTCCCTAACAATTAGTGTGTCCGCATGAAACAGGGGAAGAGGGTCGACAACTGCTAAGCAAAAAGAAATGACCAGACATCAGTTAACAACAAAAAACGATCAAAGTATAACCACTATACCCTTGCGATCCCATCTTTGTCTTAAGATAAGGATACTTTCTTCCGCACGGAAACCTTATTTACGTGGACAAAAAAGTAACGGTTGTCACTCTGGCAGTGGCCAGGAAACGTCTGCGGTTATATTGCAGTCATGAATGTGTACGGGCACATCCTCAAGCTCGACTTCCAGAATCTTAGTGGATCTATCAGCTAAAACTAGAGTGATCCTGGTAGGTTGAAACTATGTTAACCTCAGGGTGACTGCAACTGAATAAGGCATCAAGTTTACACTAGATCCTAAATCGCAGAGGGATCTTTGTAATCTCTCATCCCTAATAGTGCAATCCAGAACAAAACTACAGGGATCAGGGAGTTTAACTAGAGTTTTCCCTTGAATAATTTCGCTAACTTCTTCGGATACCATCATCACGCAGTGCTCTGATTCATGGAATCCTCTCGATGCTGCATCTTTCACGTACTTCTTAATAGCAGACGAGATGTGAATGGCCTCGCTGAGCGGTATCTTAATGCTTAAATTTTTCACATGCTTTCTTGCATATTGCTTTATCTAGCTGCTTCTTTTTATGCTTAGCGTTTTTTGGAGGAAAGGGGTTTTTTTCTTGGTAGAACCTTGTTCTAACCGGTTTGGTTGGTTCTGGATCAGAGTGTTGATCGGTTATTGATTCAGCGTATCGATTGGTTATGGGGTCGGAGTGTCGCTCGATTCTCGGTGACGAGACGCGGTCGATGTCTCCTACTTAAGTGATCTTTTCTCTTTGTTTATCAAACAATTCCTCAAGATCGTCAGTCTGATCCAGCTCTTCAGTTTCGGGAGCGAGCTCGGGGATTTGTTCATTAGAGAGGGGCACGATTTTCCTTTTTCATCTGTCGCGATTTTCCCGAATTCATCGATAGTGATGCTTTCTTTAACACTAGGGGTGAGTTGTCTACCGCTTCGTAGAGCCACGACATTGCAGTAGCTTCGGGGATTAGCGTCCGTTTTACCATGTATGAATCCTTCCTCTCTCGTGGTGGACATAGCATTACTCACCACTTGGTTTTCGATCCTCTTAATATCTACGCTCAGAGTTTCAGTATTTTCCGTCATCTCCGAATATATCGGATCTAACTTCTCGTTGAGGTCAGCGGCTGTCCTACGGTTTCTTGTGAAAACTTGATTCATCTTTGACTCTGAACTGCTTTCGTATCTTTCCACAGTGGTGTCATAGTTGCTTCTGAGATAGCCATTGCTTTCCCTAAATCGTTTATTATTCAGACCCATCACTTCAGAGAACTCATCTTGCTTTTTGAAGTTAGGAAAAACAGCATCGTCTAGAAGGGGGCCGCAACGGATGCTAGAGTTTTTCTAACCCAGATTGAGTGTTCCTCCCTTTCGGTGTCTCTCCTTTTGAAAGTTTCACCTAAGGCTATGTTTTCTATCAGCTTTTTAGCGCTTGTGTGGCTTCGGGTACCGAAGTTTCCCTCGCTGGCTGTATCAAGGTTTGTTTGATTGTCTATGTTTAGTCCTCTATAGCAGGTGTTGACGAGTTGTGGTTCTGAGAATCCAAGGTGAAGGAACGAAATTTGGTAGCTCTTGAATCTCCTCCAGGCGTTTCTAAAAGATTCACGGCTACCTTGAACGAAAGTGGATATCTATCTTCTTACTCCCCAGTATCTCTCCTCGTTAAAGAAGTGATTGATGAAGGCGCTTCTAATTTCTTTCCAACAAGTCAGGAATCCTGGTGGTAGCGGATTCAGCCACCTCCTGGCGTCACCTCCAATGGAGAAAGGAAAAAGTTTGCAGCGATTGAAATCGCAGTTCACCATGTCTTTTAGCATCTCGATGTGATCATTTGGGTGTTCAGTAGGAAGACCAGTAAACTGATTTTTGCTCGCCATAATTAGAAAATCTATATCAAGCTCAGAGCTTCCTGTATGCTTGTCTGATAATCGAATTGCAGATCTATTGGAATACGTTCTGCTAAGGTTTAGGTAATAGAGAATTGGCATTTCATACTTAAACTTATTCTTTGTAGATTTAGTGATTTGATCAGGGATTGCAACTTCCAGATATTAAATAAGTTGGCTTGCTTCATTGCTTCTATTGCTCATTGGTTCTATCAAGACTATATTCTTATTGTTAGAATCAGTAAAGGCGTACCTACCTTCTTCCGGCTGATCGGTATCGATCGATGGCGGTGGAAGGGTGTCGCCCGATAGTAGTGGACTCGCGTCAATCGCCACCGGATGCTCTCCGTCGATTGATCCTTGTTGTCCCGAATCCATATTTTCTCCCTTTAAGTACATGTGTCAAAGGACAAGGGAAATAATAGCGTAGCAAACAGTAAAGTAAAAATCTAGAAAATATTCTAAACGAAATCTAATTAAAATAAGAAAGAGTCCCTTGCAACGGT